>JBBPDC010078564.1:0-10385 GCA_037974485.1 Hemigrammopetersius urotaenia
AAAACCGAGGTACGTACCGAACTGTGACCCCAAAACCGAGGTACGTACCGAACCGTGACATCTGTGTACCGTTACACTCCTAATGTCTACCTATTCAGCCAATAGCAGTTTAGTTCCACCCATTTACACTGAAGGTTGCTGGAGTGAAGGAGTGCTTTTAACAGGGCAGCCAGTCAGAATCCAGGGCATTTGCATATATGTAAATGTGTAACAAACAGTTTTTTAGTTAAAGACACATAAAAGTTTGAAGTGGACAAAGAAAACAGTGAAATCAGTTTTGGAATCAGATTCTCCGATTGTTGCTTGAAGGTTCTGTAAGACATGTGAATGTGAAGAAACTCTAGTCTAATGCTGTATATCTATTAAAGATGTTTTCTGAGAACATTGCGTTCATGCCAAGAACCTTAGAGGAACATTTTGAGAGTGTGGAGGAGCCCCTGCTGTTTCAGAAGAAGAACAAAGTCTCGTTTGTCAGACTGTTCTGAGAACAGTCTGCTAATTTTAGCCTCCACAAGATCAAAGAAAACAGTTCTGTGCAATAACCAATAAGACACTGACCTGAAACAATGGCAGAACCGGTTTCATAAGACTTACATACAGCAGATTCTCCATCACGGAGAAGAGGTATGCTAACATGTAAATGACTTCTGGAGTGTGTATGTAACCATTGTCTTACTAAACAACCTCAGTTTCGAAAGAGAGACCCCAGATTTCGACCATAACCACAAAATCTGGTCAGTAAAAGATGGACAACATGCTACACCCTCTTTCGAAATAAAATACTCCAGCTTTCACATCGCTTTCCTCTCCGTGCGTTCGTCTGATTGATCACTGGCGCTGATTATGAAGCTTGTTCAGTAAATGGGACGTGCTCGCCCACCCTCGCCAGAGATGGCTGCGCTCTCTCTTAGCAACGAGAACTTTTCCATTGAGCCGTATTAGCAGATTGTCGTAATTGTTCCACGTGTCATTATCTCGCTGGCATTCGCGCTGAGCGAGTGAAGAGCAGGCGGCAGATTTTGGGGCAGGGGCGTCACCCGTGCCGCCGAACCCCTGCCCCCCAGGCCTTTTTGTTCCGGAGGAGGCACGGAAAGTGCTCCGACACCTGTTTTTTGGATTACTGGTGATTAACTTCATCAAGGGCTATTCAGCAGCTGAGCGTCGTCATAATTAGCCTCCTTCTCCTTCAGCTTGTCGCCTGTAAATGAGAGCCATCATGGCAGAATGCCCTTATTTGTGCCGGTCCTGGCATCTGGCAGAAGCTCTTTCACAGCCTCACAGGTGGAGGAGAGGGGCCAGCTGAGCGCTGCTCATTTCAGGCTCTCATTTCTCCTTTCTCAGACACTTCTGATTCATAGTAGTAGTTCATTATCAGGTTTAGTTGGTGCGCTGGATGGGTGGTCTTCACACTGGGCTGGAATCCAGTGCTGGAAATGATGAGTCCCGCTCTAAAGCCAGCGACGATCTAAATCCAGGTGAGAAAAGAGAACTGAGAATCCCTACTGACTCCAGCGTTAATGATCACTGACCTACAGAACAGTTCAAATGAAACAAAGAAAATCATTGTCACACAAGTTATTGAGAAACTATTTTAGGAGTAATATTCTCTGAGTGATGCCACAGCTATCCATATCCAGGAGTCCAGAAGAGCAAATGTGGCCTTGCTCTCTTTTATTATTATTATTCGTGTTAGTGGTAGTGTTTTTATTATTAATATTATAATTATTATTTTTTATTAATTTTATTAACCTTTAAAACTGTAAAGGGCATCTTACAGATAAGTAAACCAGGTCATAAAATCAGTATAAGAATATATAATGTAGCATACAGTACTGAGATGGTATTGTTACATTTATCTTTTGACAAAAACGGCAGTTTAGAAAGAGCTAGTGGCCGATGTCTGACTTGATGAATCCCTGGCCAGCCCTTGTCCTCCCAGCATTGGTGGCATCACACCGAGACCTACTTATCACGGGGTTTTGGTCAGTTGAGGGGAATATTTGTTTATTTTGGCTTATGTTAACTAAATGACCCGGTTACAGGCACTACAACAGCAAATTCACACAATAATTATTGAACATGTGTCTGACTAGCGTCTTTCTATAAAGCTCTGTCTTCGTTTTTCTGGCTTTGACTGCCGGAGTGTACTATATTGATCCCAGAGGAATCAATGAGTCCTGTGTTGAACGCATTCGCCTGAGTGAGACCAACAATGGGAGCAGTGTGTGGGGAAGGTACTTTGCTCAAGGGTACCTCAGTGGTGCCACTAGCAGTCCTGGGATTCAAACCCACGGCCTTCCGATCACAGGGGCAGCTGCTTCTTCAGCTGAGGCTGTGGTTTCTCGGTCATAAAGGCTTTACAGGCTCGTTTCCCGATTACATATCTTTCATTATGTTTCTGATGATTAGTCATCGCCTTGCTGTTGTGTCTCGACTCCAAATATGGAACAGCAAATGCGGTTAAATGTTGAATAAAGCCATAACACATCAGTAATGTGATGATCTTATTAAACCATACCGCTGCTAATGAACTGGCTGCTCATTACTGCTTAAGCAATAACTAGAGTGAGCTCAGAGCTCTTTCTTTGTATATTATAATCTTTTCCACATCATTACCTGATGTGAGGACATCCAGTTAGTGCTCTGGAAAGACAGTCTAGCTGGTGAGGCATTGGCTAGAAGCTCAGTTAATAGTAGGGATGCACCGATTGCAATTTTTTTGGCCGATTCTGATTACCGATTTTTTGTAAGTGTGATCGGCCGATACCGATTTTTCCGATACCGATTTTTTCCCCCCAGATAACAGAAAATTAGAGCTGCTGCATGTAGTCGACGACGACGACACAAAAAAATGGGTTTCAACTTTTTTAATGTAACGTGGTAGTTACTTTCCCTTATTTTCTTTAATATAAAGATTTTTTAGTAACAAAGTTTCTTTACAAATTTAAATAAATAAAATGTAATACATAAACAAATAAATAAACCCCCAAAACAAGATCGGTTTGAAATCAGCAATACGTGTGAGTGAGCGGCCGATCACCGATCAGGTCAAAAATCGTCCGTTTCCGATCACTGGCCGATCGATCGGTGCATCCCTAGTTAATAGGCAACAGAATCTTACTGCATGTTAACTAGAAATCTGCACTTTAGAACGGAGGGTCAGTTTGTCTTTATTCGAGCTAATTGGCGAGGAAGGAAAATAAGACCCAGGGTTTCTCGGGTTGTGCACAAGATTAAGAGACTGGAAAATGTTCACTTCACAAATACATAAAAATTGTAATGGGCCTCCAGCTAATAAGCACTTCTGGGCCTGATAAGTTAGTCAAGGCTTGTTACGGGAATAATAACGGAAACCTAAATTGTAAAAAAATTGTAAAATAAATCACCAGAACGCTCAGAACCTTGAAGGCCTTATGGTTTCTGGGAGCTAAAAAAAGAAATCCCTCCGATTTTTGGTTCATTTTACATCAATAGAATCATGTTTGCATTTAAACTTCATGTTATTATTATTGGGCCTCCGGGAGCTGGAATGAAGACCTACCATGTCAGGTCAAGCACCAACGTAATTTATCTTTTATCTTTTGATTTACAAAGGACTGGATAATTTCATGAAGAAAAATGCTGCTCTAGCCAGGACTCAACTGAAGGAGGCCTAGTAAAAATACTACATGCTTAATCTAGAACGGCCAAAAAAGTCATTTATAATGCCGTTATGTTAGCTTAGGTCAACCAAACCGCCAGAACACCGTAGAGACGCTGACCGTAAATAGCACTGTTGTACAGATTTTCTGTTTTTGACCCAGTTTTTATAGCTATTAGCTGAACTGAAGGTCTAGTCCTAGTCATCATGTCTCACCACTGAGCATAGATAATAACTGGACAAATTATAGGCAATTAACCTTCTTTGTTCACGCTAGTTGTTGCCTAAAAAAGAAACGAGCAGCAAATTAATTACCATCTATTGCTTGATAAGGCCTAAACAGAGCAATACAACTGCATTTATTAATCTCCTACAGCTGACTACATACATGCCTCCTCATCCACCTCATTTAAGATCACTGTCATTTAGTTCCGCCGAGAAAAACACCAGAAGAGACGACAGCAGATATTTTTATTTCTAACTGCAGCAATTTGGGACCTCTTGGGTTGAAGTGTACTCTCCACACCTGGGTAAGCAGCTCCAAGTCTGTCTGAACAACAACAATGCCAGTTAGGGCAACGATCTGTTTCTAATGGCTCTGGAATGGCCCTGTACTGTTTGGCTCGCTGTGAATGGAGTCTGTTTTGCCGTGAGCTCGTCTCATTCAAGGATGCTCTTCTCTGGGAGTCGGCAGCAGATTAGCACTGAATAGCTCCACTGTTAGGGTGGTTCCTCTGTCCCTCTCTAGCATGTGATTGTGCCTCTCCTTGCTGCTCTTGGTCCCTCTGAAGAGCATTAGAGGCTATTATACATAAGAGAGAGAGACTCCCACAGAAGCCACTCCACACATCATGGAATGGAGGTTGAGGAATCGCCGCTGGGCGTGATGCCATCACTCACAGGCGATCGCTTTAGGACTTAAAGTCGCTCCTGAAGGGAAGCACTGCAGCATCTGGGTGTTGGAGACGTGAGGAAAAGTGAGAGAGAGACAGAACACTTACACCTGATCAGGCTCAGTCTGTGCTGGTTGTCCGGTGTGACTGTTGCTTTATTGATTTTCCCGGTTAAAGAGAATAGGAGAGAAAAACACTGAGCCGTGTAGCGAGTCTCCTCTCAGGCCTGTCAGACAGGGATGCGGTTGTAGTTCTGGGTCTCCTGGGAAAAGCTGACAGCCTCTGGATCTCTGAATCTGTATTAGCTCATTTTAGGATTACCATCTTCTGCTAACCAGCTCCCTCCACCAGGCAACGCCTTTCAGAAATGAACGCTGAGAAACTCTGAGAATCTCACAAAATTGCTGCAGTTGGTTGGTTTAATATCGCCGTCCTCGCTGACAAACCTTCACTGGTGCCCTGAGCAGTTGCCTGATTTCCTCCCTATTACAGAAAAAATTGGCATTTTTTCTGAAAATCTTGTCAGTCATGCTGTCTGATTAGAGCCACGTAATAGTAAGACTACTTTGGGCACCACTTTTCCTGAAAAAAGGCGGGGTACACCCTGGACAGTGGCCAGAACGTTATTATTATTATTATTATTATTATTATTATTATTATTATTATTATTATTGTCCTTTTACGTCAGTACATGGGACGCCCTTTTAAATAAATGCGTTTTAGTTTGTGTCCAATGTATAAATTATGTTTTCATAATCCACCCCGTGATCTTTGGATAGAGTGATGCTTTACACTACTGTCGGAGTCCAGCCCCACTTCAGGTGTCATGTAAAATGGTGTCAGTTTTTGGTTGTAATATCAGTTTTTGATTATAATTTTATTTTAAATGTTTACAAACATTAATATTGACAAATGCTTTGCAAATAAAATGGAGAAGTGGGGGAGGGGAGAACAGACCGGGCTGCATCCATAGTTCCCCCCTTTACAATAACTGCAGCCGACTGCCGGCCTGCATGCACACAGCAGTAATTGGGTCTGGCGTGTGCTTCGGCTGGAGCGCTGCATCTCCAGGCCGATTAAGCGGCGGGACGGCTGTGGCTCTCTCATTCTTCAGTGAGACGCCAAAACCCATCTAAAAGACCCTTGATTTGGGCCAGCGGCCCGCGGACTGCCCATCAGCCGCCACACTGCGTGAAAGGCCGCAGGTAAACAGACCACTTAATGGATTTGAAGGAGTCCGCTTTAGTATTCACAGGCAGCTCTTGACCTCCAGGCAGACACGGACACCCCCCTCAGCAGTTTCCCCCTGAGGCAGAATAAGGAAAAGGTATAATTGAATTCATCAGGCGGCGTAAACATGATCTAAGTAGCAAAAGCGAGATAATGATGTTGCAGGGAGACTGGCATAGGGCAATTCCGAATAACAAGAACGACAAAACAGCGAACAAAAGGAGGCTAATTGCATTAACCAGCGGCCCATTCTCCACTGACTCTTGACCAGCCGCCTGCTAAAGCGTAAGCTTCTTCGGAGCCCGGCGGGCGGCAATAACGGAACGCTCAGACGCTGCGAGCGCAGAGCGGGCAGGCAGAGTGGACATCAAAGCTTCATCGCTGACCTGCACTTACCACATCAAATGTGAGCGCTCTTGCTCAACGGCCAGGCATGTAGTCTTCCAGCCGAAAGCAAAGATGAAAGACAGGGATGCTGGATAATTCCAGACAAGAACAGACACAGGCCCGTCTGCAGGGCTGCCTCGCCTTAGTTTAGTCAAATGTTTCTCACTTTTCATGACTGTGTATCAGTGAGGTGAACAGTACAGCAGCTGATAGTTGCCCCTGCGATCAGAAGGTCCTGGTTTTGAATCCCAGGACTGCTAGTGGCACCATGCACTGTGTTACCGGCTGCCCCCTGCTTCACTTGGTGATTGGGTTAAATGCGGACAACTGTTTACACTGTTTACACTGTTTACACTGTGTGGTGTGCGTGACTTTACTTTAGTTTAGATTCTAAGCTTCTTTCAGGTACATTTCGTCTGTTGACACTCTTCCTTGGAGTGGCTTCCTATTCATTTATGTCACAGACGTTACAGATGCAGGTGAATGTAGACTGAGTCTAACCCAGGGGCTGTTATTAGTGCCATGTAAGGAAGAGGCAGGGAATTGAGCCCAACCCACTCTTCAGCATAAAGGACTGTGAACAACACCAGCCACTCCTTCATACCTACTCCCTACCCTCTCTAATTGCTAATTCAGATTCAGAGTTTTGTTCCTCATCCCCACTCCTGGCTGTGTTGCCAGGGCAGCTGCTTAGGGCCCCTGAGCCACAAGAGAACCCAAGAGTCATTTTCTTTCATTAATTCATTACATCCTTTCTATGGACCCTATTTACTGTAGATGTTGCTTTAAGTCTATGTGGAGGGCCTAGTATGGTGTTTCCACGGTCTGTGAAAAATGAAAAGTGTTTGGAGAGGAAACTGAGTGAAAATCCATCAAAAATATTTGAGTCCATATCATACATCCTTCTTCTGTGGCCCTTAGAATTAAACAGGTTGTTTTTGTTACTGTGTTTTAAATACTGCTGTATGTAAACAACCTCTGTTCTGATTTGCTGCTCTGTATTGTGACTCATCCCAAAAGCAGGTACAGATTTGAAAATGTGTTGGTTTTTGTGAGTATCACAGAATACAGTGAATCAGACTGTTTATACAGTTTTGTCTGTATAAGCTTAAAGGGGCAGTTACCTGAGATAACTTCTAACTTCTACCACACAAAAAAATCCCACTTTCAGCTTAGGCCGAATTCTGCAGGAGGCTTTTACTGCTACACACATACACACATTCACTCACACACACATACACACACACACACACAGACACACACATTCACTCACACACACATACACACTCATTCACAGACACACACACATTCACTCACACACACATACACACTCATTCACAGACACACACACATTCACTCACACACACACACACACTCACTCATTCACACACACACACATACACATACACACATTCACTCACACACACATACACACTCATTCACAGACACACACACTCACTCATTCACACACACACACACACACACTCACTCACTCACACACACACACACACACAGACACACACATATACACATTCACTCACACACACATACACACTCATTCACAGACACACACATTCTACACATACACACACATTCTACACATACACATACACACACACACACTCACTCATTCACACACACACACGGACACACACACACACAGACACACACATACACACTCATTCACAGACACACACATTCACACATACAAACACACACACATACACACTCATTCACAGACACACACATTCACACATACACACACACACAGGAACTCACTCATTCACACACACACACACACACACACACACACACACATACACACACTTGCTCACACTAAACACACACACACACTCGCTCACTCATTCACACACACAGACACACACACACACACTCACACACACACACACACACACTCTCACCCACCATCCCACGGCTGTAATAGAGATGGATAGAGCAGGGAACCTCGGTTTCTTTCGCGCTTCAAGTAGCGCAGACCCTTTAATTGGTCGGTGTGAAGTTGACAGAGTGTGTTTTCAAAAGCAACTCCATTAACACCTGTGCCGACTTACTTTTCTGCAGATGAGGGCCATTCATCAGTGTAAAAAAGTGCCAAAAGCCCCAAACTTTGCTGAATTCCGGCTATTCCTCGAACCAAATAGACCCTGTTTAAAGTTTTTCCTTATTTACTTAAAAGTTCTCTGGCCTCAGACTCTCATACGCACATTGTTTTTGTTTTTGAATGAGAAATGGCCTTTTATCCATCTGTGTTATCATACATTTAAGACATACCAAGTCTACAGACATCAAGCAGCCGTGTTCATGCGAAGATCTTGAAGGCAGTATTTCATGACCCGCTCAGCCTTGCAGCCAGACTGACCTGTAAAGACGCGTCGCGTCCCGCAGACTGGCCTCGTCGGAGGAAGATGGATGTATTTCTCACAGGAATCCATTCACTCATTTAAAAGTCAGTGTAAACACTGCGGTCGGTAAAAGAGCTCGAGTCTAAGGCTTCTGTTCAAATTTAGTCTGGGAGAGAAACAGAAGTAGTGGAACTGTTATCTGTACTTCAGAAAGAAAAGAAGGGGGAACCCCCCCCCCCCCCCCCCTGCTTAATAAAATAAAAGTAACTTTAAGGCAAAGAGCTCATTTCTAAACAAATCTGACACACAAAAGGTAATTTTGTCTAGTGCTCATTATTTTTGATTATCACCTTCTTTCTAATAATTATTATTATCTGTTATCTGACCATTTTTAATTTGCTACTAATTTTAAATTAATATTTTACAATTATAAATGTATTGTTGTTTTTTCTGTGTTGTATCAATAATGTTTGACTTTTTTACAGCTCATTTTCAATATCATCTTATTCCTGTATTCTTTATTATTATTATATTACTATTCTCCTTTTATTATTATTCAATATTGTTTTGTTTCTATTATTTTTTATTTTTACTATTTTTTTTAAAATCATTTTTCCCTCCATTCATCATTATTGTTTAACTATTGTCTTTTTGTTATTGTACTAAGGAACAGTGAAAAGAAGGAGAGTCTGAGCGCACCTTGGTCTTAGGGGGGCGTGTGGCGTAATGGGTAGGATATATGCCTCTAGACCAAGAGGTCATGGGTTCGAATCCTAACTTCAGCACCACCACTGGGTTCCTGAGCAAGACCCTTAACCCCGAGTTGCTCCAGGGAGAGACTGCCCCCTGTAGGTAGGGAATGGGAATCGCTTTGGATAAAAGCGTCTGATAAAAGCCGTAAATGTCTTACTTGCTCCGTCTACACCAGTAATGACACTGAAAGTGTAACACAAGCAGAAAGCCACTGCGCTGTTAAAATAATACTGATTTAACACGTCTCCCGGTGCAATGCGCCGCAGCGGAGGGCCGTTCACGCCGTCCCTCGGAAACACGTCTTCCACTCATAACAAATGTGTCGTATTCGCTCGGCCTGCTGGACGGAAACGCAGGGCTCTGTTATTACCCATCAAAGGGCAGGAGGAACACAAGCAGGGCCTTTTTACATGCCAGGCACCTGCGGCCAAACAAGCATGAAATTGGGATATTTAGGAGGGAGATTAAGAGCTGACATTTTGACTTTTAAAATGCCACATTTAAGCCAATCGACCTCCTAATCCTCCTCCACTGCGTGTGACATTTCATTATTTTGTTTCTATGAGCTTCCTGAAAGGCTCTCCTTTTCGCCCCTTATATAAATTCGCCATAAGGATTAGTGACGCTCCTCAGGGAGGACTTTAAACGGTTTATGCTTTTGTTTCATGAGCATAAACAGAGGCCGCTTCAGGCTTTAGCCAAAGGTCTTGATCTTACACCTTTAAAAAAGGAGAATGTATGAACAAATCAAGAGAGGAACTACTCTGGGTTCTCTGAAGAACCTTTCAGTGGATGGTGCAGTTTAAAGAACCCAAATCCTCAGAAATGTACATCCAGGTCAAAAACCATTAAGGAACGTCAGTTTAAAAAACCAATCCCAAGAATGCCACTCTATTTTATTGTTACATAGTGGCTCTATAAAAAAGTGGCTCAGATATTGGGTATGGGGATTTAATCTTAAAACCACATACCTTAAAGGTGGTGTTTTATTGCCTAAAACACAATATTTACATTTATATAATATGTACTCAATAGTAGGGCGGCACAATATATCGCAAATTTATCGTCATCGCGATATCAACATGCGCAATATCCATATCGCCAAAGACTGACTGAACT
>JBBPDC010078574.1:0-10384 GCA_037974485.1 Hemigrammopetersius urotaenia
AAAACAGTGCATGTAAAAACACAAACATTAGTTTAATAAACTTATTTTATTTGTTGTACATTAAAGCCTGGAACTGTATTTTAAAAATACAGTTTATTTTCGGGACAGAGCCTGAAAAACAACGCTGAACGCAAAGTTTCCCTTAAAGAGCGCATGTCTTCTAATCGATACCGTAAACCTTCTAATATATATGCAGCTCCTGTTTAAGCGCGACTGGCTTCACCGGGTTTTTCCGAAGAGCGGCTGGATTCACCGCAGTGTTTTTCCGCGTAAAGTGTGTAATTTATGCACATGTACATCTTACAAATGTATCCATTGCTGTTTTATTATATTGATAAAAAATAATAGAGATAATGTGTGTTAGTGTGTGTGTCCCGCTGAAGGTGATGTGTATATGTGTCCTCCTAAATGTGTAGTGCCGAAGCTAAAGGTGTGTGTTCGTGTGTGTGTGTGTTGGTTGTGACCAGAGGTGACTGGACTGTGATTATATGGCCTGTGGATTGCCGGAACCCCAACGTTAGACTACATTACCCATGAGTACCTAAAGTGAAAGTGAAAGTACAATGGCGAAATTTTGTGTTGGTGCAGCGTCGACAGTGCAACTGGACGGAGGTGAGTGCGCGTACTAATGTCATTTTAATATTAATCCTCCTCACATTTTTATAACCTTTCAGTGATATTAATGAAAACGGACGGGAGAGGACCGAGCAGCTCAGCCTTACGACAAAATGAGAACGTTCAAAACGAGGTCGTGTTCACACTAGGCCCGCTAAGCTCCCCGATCTCCAACCCACACACACTCACACACATTTATATAGCGCTTTTCACAGAGCAGCTTTACAGAACACAAGTCCGAGCCCCTAGTGAGTTAACCAAAGGCGACAGAGACGCAGCTGGAGGAAGAAACCTCGGGAGGAACCTGGACTTATTCATGGCATTCATCAGTCTGTTCTTTTTTTTCAAAACGACTTCCATTCCCTACCTACAGGGGGCAATCTCTCCCTGGAGAAACTTAGGGTTAAAGGGTCTTGCTCAGGGACCCAGTGGTGGTGCTGAAGGTAGGATTCGAACCCATGACCTCTTGGTTCAGAGGAAAGCATCCTACTGAGTTACCTCCACCCCTAAAATATCATATTATACTGTTCATTTATACACCTGTGCCTGCTCACATACTTGGCCAATAAATGCAATTCTCCATTAATGTGCAGCTAATATGCGATGCTACTTTAGGTGATCAAGGCTATCCACTGAAACAATGGCTCATGACACCATTAAGAGAACCAAGCAGAAACAAAATTACAACATGGCCCATGCGCGCACCATGTCATATAACAGTGTCATGGAGTAGCTTTCTGTGAGGAACTTTTAGAAACAGCAGTCTGGTGTTTTTCACCACCACTGTGAACGGTTCTGACTCGATGTTTTACACAAAACTCACCTTGATCTTCCTCTGTTCACTATTTAGATGCTAAATAGATGTACATTCTTATGCAAAAGTTTGGTAATTTTTTAATTGAAAAGATGTAAACATAGTTTCTCTAGGAATTTTCAGCAAACATTGATGCATAGTTACTTTTTACGTCTTAAATTGAACATAAATAAATAAATAAAAACATGATTGTGGTACTGTGCAAAAGTTTGGGCACCCTTCATAAACAGTACTAAGTAACACTCCTCTGGCAGATTCACTGCCGGCAAACGCTTTTTAAAGCTAAAAGTCTTTCAGTTCTTGTACTTGGGACTTTCTCCAATTCTTCCTTGCAAAAGGCTTCCAGTTCTGTGATATTCTTTTGTTGTCTTGCATGCACAGCTTTTTCATAATCTACCCACAAATTTTCACTGATGTTTAAATCAGGGGACTGTGATGGTCATCCCTTCAGCTTTCATCTCTTGAGGTAGTCCGTGCTGGAGTTTGAGATATGATCAGGATCAGGACCTGTTGTAGAAGCCATCCTCTTTTCAGCTTCAGCTTTTTTACAGATGGTGTGATGTTTGCTTTTAGAATTTGCTGGTATTTACTGGAATCCACTCTTCCAGCAGCTGGTGGCATAGTGGTTAGGGCATTCGCCCTGCGACCAGAAAGTCCGGGTTCGATTCCCAAGACCGCTAGGCACCACTGAGGTACCCTGAGCAAAGTTTCCTGTGCCACTTCTGACGTTGGATTTTATGATGGGGATGCAGGTCAAGTTTTCTTCTGCTGACTCTTCCTTGAAGGTCTTGTGGAACGGTGCACCATCACTCCTGAGTCGCTAAATGTTCCTGCAGGATTTTTGCAGTCAGTTGGTTTGTCTTTCTGAGCAGCACGTGAGCATCTCTCTCCGAGAGGTTTCTTAGACCACGGACTGCCTGCCCCATTACTCACGCACCTGTAAAAACTCACCTGATTATGCACCTTGTTATGTTCCCTGTTAAGATCTGCCTTCTCATTGGTTCCTAGTTTAGTTCCCCTGGTATTTATGGTAGTCCGTCTACTCAGTTCCTTATTCCTCGCATACAATCACACAGCCTTAGTTTGTAGTCCTGTTCTGTCGTCAGTTTAGACTTGGGCCCCGTGCCACCTTTTCTGTTCGTTTTCTATGCATGTAGTGTAAATAAACCTGATCTTGATCTGCTGTGGATGTCTGCGCTTGTGCTTCCCCACCTGCTCGCCGCAGACGGGACAGGAAGGTGACAGAAACCTTGTAAAAAGAATCTTTGGAACTCTTAGGGTGGCCAAACTTTTGCACCGTGCCATAATAATGCTTTTATTTATTTATTTTTGTTCAATTTACGACATAAAAAGTAACTATGCATCAATGTTTGCTGAAAATATTGTGTATTTTTTTCGATTTCTTAGAGAGACTGTGTTAACATCTTTTCAATAAAAAGATCTGTTATTTGGCAAGCGGTGGCCAAACTTTTGCATAGGACAGTACATGTGAGTAAACATGCACATAAAGATACACATAGAAGACATATTGCCCTGAGTGTGTGTACCTATCACAATTTAAGTTAATTAGCTGAAGCAGGTGGATGTGGAGTTTAACCTCAAGACAACACACACACACACACACACACACACACACACACTTTTGTCCAGTCAGTTATTATGTCAGAAACACACAGAAACACACAGAAACAGGTTTGCTCCAACTGAAACAGGAAGTGTGTTTATGAAATGTGGTGAAACACTGATTTCTTTGTTTTTACAGGCAAAACCAAATGAACCAAGAAATGGAGGCCAGACATCTGAACCCCAGTGCTGAGCTTCCAGGTGCCTCTAGGCAGAACCCAAAGAACCCTGTTCATTATAATGTGATGCTGGTTGGGAAAACTGGAGCAGGAAAAAGCGCCTCAGGGAACACCATATTGGGAAGGACAGCATTTAAATCTAAAAAAAGTTCTAATGCTATAACCCGAGAAGTTCAGAAGGAGAGAGTGACTTTTGAAGGAGTGACTCTCGATGTGTATGACACGCCTGGTTTCTTTGATCCAGAAAGAAGCAATGAAGACATCATGAAGAAGTTACAGCCTCTCCTCCAGTTAGACCCATCAGTCCTCCTGGTGTTTCTGCTGGTGATGAAGGCAGACAGATTCACTACAGAAGAGAAACAGACTCTTAAGATGATTGGAGAATGGGTCCCAGAGTTGCTCTTCCAGAACATCTGGATCCTGTTCACCAGAGGAGATGAGCTGGAGAGTGAAGGTCTCTCTATAGAAGAGTTTATCAAAGATACAGAGGAACTGAGTAAAGTCATAAAGAGCTTTAACAACAGGTTCCACGTCTTTAACAACAGAAAACATGACCCTGATCAAGTGAGGAGACTGATTGAGAAACTCAAAACCAGACCACTTAATTTGGGTAAGAATGTTCTCTTCTGTATTTATAATCCGGTCAACTTCCAAACTCTGTTACTGATCTCCACTGAAGGAAACAGACATTAACACATGAGCAGATGTACAAAGACAACAGGAGGAAATAATGTATTAAGATTAATGTGAGACAGAACATGTCTGAAAATGAGATTTATGGATCTTGTTTATAGTGTTTATAGATTCAAACTGATATTGAGTGATATTATAAATTGATTTAAAGTGATAGTATGATCGAGGGGTGTTCAATATAAACCAAAATTGTAGTGCTGGGCCATTAACGGCGTTAATGTGCGTTAACGGCGCGAGATTCTTATCGCACGATAAAAAAAAATATCGTCGTTAAAAAAAATATCGCGGTAAGGACAACGTCCCCGCTCACCCCTCATGTTGTTCCCCCACAGTCCTGGGCCGGGCTGGCTCCCCTCCAGCCAAGACGACGCGGGTGCGAACCCTTGGACGCCGTGCTGGTCCAGCGGTCCGGGTCTCTCACTGAGGAACCCCTCAGTGTCTGTGGCGGCTGTACCACCACCAGGGAGGCCTTCAGCTGGCAGGGTCCCACAGTTCGGGCTTTGTGACCCCAGCCCCCCTGAGCACCCTGCCACGAGCTTCCCCGCAGGCTCTCCGCTGCAGTCCTGCTCGAGAACCTCTCCGCGGGCCTCGTCCTGGCTCTCACTGAGCCCTCCGCTGCAGTCCTGCTCGAGGCCGTCGCTAGTGGGTCTCTCCCTTGCTCTAGCCCCATTAGCGGACCCCCCAACCCCCAAAACCCCACCCCCACTCTCCCTGACCCCAGTGCGCCCCCCCAACAAATATATAGGAGGGTTTCCCCCCTCCGGATGCGATGGTCCACCATCACCAGCCTCCCCTAGCCTATCTGCCCAGCTAATAGCACAGGCTAAACCCCCCAGAAATCCTACTAACCAGGCTAACTCTGGTGCTACGGGACTACCCGGGACTATCGTCCTACCGGGAGATGCGTCTGACCCTGGCAGGGGAATGAGAGGCTCCGCTAATCTGCCCTGTACACTACTTACAGGGCCTAGGAGGTCCCGCTGTCCCCTACTGTCTGCTATCTCCCACTCTAGGTTACCCGTCTTTCTCCTCACCGGTCGCCCTCTCTGGCTGCTCAGCGGCGGTCGCCCTCTCTGGCTGCTCAACTTCGGTCGCCCTCTCTGGCTGCTCAGCGTCGATCGCCCTCTCTGGCTGCTCAGCGTCGGTTGCCCTCTCTGGCTGCTCAGCGTCGGTCTCGCCTTCCGGCTTTGGGAGCTCCTGTGTCTCAGGGGGGCCTGTCGTTTCCCCACGAGAGCTCCATATTTCAGCCCATCCTCGCGGGCTGGATGTGAGGCTCGCCAAACCCACCGAGGGTGGCGAGTCGGGGACGAGCCGGAGCGGTGGAGCGCCGGAGGAAGCCCCAGGCTTCTTGGGCAGTTGGGGGTTGGGGGTGGACGACGGACCCCACGTGAACCCCCACATCTCCGTCTGCGTCGGACTCGCTTGTAGGCGAGCCTGCACGGGAGCTTATCCGCGGTCGGGTCGGAGACGTGGGGATCAACAAAGCGCTCCGGACCCAGGATCGGGGATCCGTCGATCCACCCGTACCACAAGGAGCACTGGTCCACGTCACTGTCCTCCGACTCTCCACCATTCAGCAGCTTGCGGATCGTCCACCGACGCTCCGTCGTCTCCTCCACGAACTGGGTTCCACTCACGCCACTCCAGCATACCGCACTCGGCAGGGCTGCAGACCCCACCCTTAGGACCAGGTCGTTCAGGATGGAGCTCCAGCCTGTGGGCTCGTAGCCCCATGTGCCTCTTGGGCTGCAGTCCAAGCCTCTTTGGTGTTGATCGGTCCATCTGTCACGGAGTCGGGGTTAACCCGCTTCCGTGATTTACCTCTTGGGAAACAGGCACAAGGCAGGCAGGCATCCATGCTAGTGCTCTCTTTATTTACAGACATAAGCAACATAAACCTGGCTCAAGGGCCTTTACAGACATGAACATGAACGTGGTATGTGAGGCAATGGACCGATACTGAGGTGCATAAGACCAGAACTTAAATACACACAGGACACAGACAGAAAACCAATCACAAGACACAATCTTTTATAACTAAACACGAGACAGCTGAACACGAGAAACATGACAAACATGGACAAAATATCAAAATAAATGCCCCAAAACACTAAATGAAAACAGTGGCCCCTACTGGCCACTGGACGAACCGTGACACTGCTTTCTGTACTGAGCACAATATTTACTAACGGTACAAAATAACACCACATAACAATACATTAACAATAATGTTTGAAGATTATTAAAACTGGCATAAAAACAACAACTGTGTGAACACTGAAATCAAGCAGTGCAAGTTCTCACAACAACTGAATTCTGACATTCAACAGTCCTGCTTTTATGTTAATTATTTGGTATTAAAAAGCAGCAATTTAAAAACACGCAACCTGACCAACACAAATCACTCCTTTACATATTGAAGACCAAAAGTCAAAAGTAATTTCGATTCCATCTAATTCTGCATAAGAAAAAAACAAACAATTTCTGCATTTGTAAATAAATTATTCAGTTTCAGTCAAATGTTGCCGGTGTTGTGGAACCAGATCCACACAGAACCTTTTCTTGCAGTTTTTAAAGAGTATATTTATACAGAACATTGGCAGAATGATTAGAATAGCATTGATGGGGTTATTGAAAAATGTCCACTGATGTTCTAATCTATAAAATAGAGCTGATCTGTTAAATGTGCTGAACTTTTGTTGACCTCTGGACAGCCTTGACAAGTTCAGTGATGTTCACCTTTCTCTCCACATTCAGCTCCAGAACTCAGACGTCTTCGTCGGACAACTCCCCCTGACCCTGAGAGAGATCCTCTTCGGATTGTTCTCCTGGGGAAGACTGGAGTCGGGAAGAGCGCTGCAGGGAACATCATCCTGAGAGAGAAGAACAGATTCAGATCAGAACTGAGCACTTCTTCTATTACAGCAGTGTCTGAAAGGCAGCAGGCCGAGGTAGAAGGGAGGAATGTGTGTGTGGTGGACACTCCAGGGTTTTTTGATACAAAAATGTCTCTTGAGGACCTGGCTGTAGAGATTGGGAGGAGTGTTTATCTGTCTAGTCCAGGACCTCATGCCTTCCTTTTAGTTCTGCCCATTAATACCAGATTCACAGAACAGGAGGAAGAGGTTATTCAGAAGTTAGAAATGATTTTTGGAGAAGAGATGAGGAAGTACACCATCATTCTCTTCACCCATGGAGATGCGTTAGAGGGAGAGAGTGTGGATGAGCTGATTAAACAGAACTATGCTCTCAGCAGGTTAGTGGATCAGTGTGGAGGGAGATATCACCTCTTTAATAATAAAGATCTAAGAAACAGAGCGCAGGTCACTCAGCTTCTGGAGAAGATAGACAGCATGTTGGACCAGAATGGAGGAACCTGCTACTCTAATGAGATTTATGAGGACGCACAGAGATGCAGACTAGAGGAAGAGGAGAGAAGGAAGCAGGAGGAAGAGGACAGAAAACAGAGAGATGAAGAACAAAAACAAAAGGGATTAGAGAGAGTTAAGGAGGAGACAAGGATAACAATCAGGAGAGAGATGGAAATTGAGAGATTTAGCAGTGAAACGGAGGACAAGATCAAGAAGGAAACAGAGCAACTCTATGACAAAATAAAGAACAGGTTCAGAGAGGAACGTTCCTTCAGTAAAGTTCTACAGAGACATTTAACATTGTTGGTAAGAGGAGCTGGAGTTGGAGCTGGAGCTGGAGTTGGAGCTGGAGTTGGAGCTGGAGTTGGAGCTGGAGTTGGTGGAGTTGGTCTTGCAATTACGGTTGGTGCAAGTGCTGTTCTAGGTGTAGGTGTAGGTGTAGGTGCAGCACTAGCTGCTAGAAAAATAATACAGAAGATAGATGTGATAGAAAAGACAATCATGCATGAACTTCAGAAAATGAATGAAGACACAAAGAAGACAATCATGGAGGAAGTGAAGAAGATGAAGAAAGAGAGAGATGAGAATATCAAAGACATACTAAAGGAAATGAGAGACAGAGAGGGGGGAATCAAGGAAGAAAGGGAAAAAATGAACAATGAGAAAAAGAGAAGAATCAGAGAGGAAATGGAGAACGTGATAGAAAAGGAAATGGAGAACATGAAGAAAGAGATGCATAAGAGAATAGAGGAGGAAATAGGAAAAGTGGAGAAAAGAATAAGAGAGAGAATAGAGGAGGAAATGAGGAAGTAATGAGAGTGAAGAGAGAGATCAGTTAACAGGACCAGATGATCTGTGGTTGGAGAGCATGTAGTCCTCAGAGCATCCATCAGATGAGACTGTGGGTGAACCCTTTCAGCGCCGGCACACAAGCTCAAAAAACGAAGAGTCTCTGCATTCCGGCGAGTTCCAGCAGCAGTTTTGAAGGTGTGATATTATATAGATGCAGAGATGTTACTTAAGCAATTGACTTGAAAAAATATCCACCTATCAAACGATCTAATGATGTAAGAACTTTTAAAAAAGTGATCTGCCATTAATTTTTCAAGAAATTAATTTTGTTAACTATGTCAGTATAACTGTTTTCTGTCCGTTCTTTCTGTTTAGTTGTAAGTCTGTTGCACTACATTTCCTCTGTATTTTACACTGGACTCACTGACATCATTTTAATAGATTTTTTATACAGGCAGCTGAAGGCAGCTAAAGGACTGTTTGGGGCCTTCTAGTCACTGGGCGCCTGGTCAGAGGTGAGGCGTGTGTCTGTACACAAACATGAGGCATCTGTTGTCTTTTTAAATATGGTTTTTATGGTGAATATATGACCTAAATTGTGATATTTATTTGCTGTAACTGCAGCTTGAGACAGGAAGCAGTTGGAGCAGCCAGGAGTACAGGAGCAGGATCACAGGCCAGACACTGAAGGTAATGTGATTCTTATATTCAGTTCTGTGTTCAGTATGTGCTCTTTCAGGCATTTTGTGTATTTTATTAAACGTGTAATAGTTTTTAGAAAGTAACTCTGTTTTTGTATTTCAGAGCTCGGTGCATGTCGTGGTTGTCAGCCGTTGTTTTCAGACTCATTTGAGTCCTTTTACTTTGACCATTTTAATGGAGTGTGTTTGTTTAATTACCAGTAGGTGGCACTGTTAGCACAGGTGATAACTGTAATGTATATAGGGGAGGCTGTGGACTCAGAAAGGGTGGACCCGGAAGGGCAAAAAGGTTTTGACCGCGTTGGCAACGTGTGTTTGTCATTTCGTGAAGAAATCAAATGAAAGAAAATGTTTGTTTACAAGATGGACTACGAACATTAATTTCCAAAGGATGCTTCGGGCAAGGGAACGCGGCCAAGCGCGTCAAGCCAGCACTCCGGGGAACCTGTAGCGGCAATGGAAATGCTGCTGCATGTTGTATGTTTGATTTATGGAGTGCAAGACATCTACAGTGGAGGGTTTTGTGCATTCACCCGCTACTGTATTTGTATTTTTACTCTCCTGATGAATACTCTTTTGTTGATATTAATTTTTTTTTTTACTCTTTTAATGTAGATAAAATGGTCATGGTTTCAAAAGATGGTGTGTATGTATAAATATATATATATATATAATGTATAGATGTGTGTGTGTGTGTGTGTGTGTGTATATATATATATGGTGAATATATGACCTATATGCCTTCCTGCCGGGCCCCTCGCTGGCAGGCAGGCCGGCAGGAAGGCAGGCCCCTCTGGGAGACTGGACAGGGCCCTCTGGCTCTAAGTTTACCACCACTCAGGAATGAGGGACCTAAACAAGGACGGATGAAACCACTTGCATTTGTGTCTATAATCTGTAAAGCTTAAACGCAGAATCTTTCTTACCCCTACTTTTACCAACTAGTCCTTGTTTTTGCCTGATTGTCAAGGTATTGGTGTCAAAACATTTACAAGGGCCTGAAGGTTAATCAACATCAAAAACAATATTACCTGCACAGGTTCATGAATCCTTCTGACTTGAGTAGAGTTGAGTAGAGTAAAATGGCTAAAACACTTTTGATTCTCAGAAAATTGTAAATGTTAGTTATTAAAATCAAGTTTATTACCCAGACAATTAAACTGGTCAGCAATCAACCTTAAGGTGGCGCTACAGCACTTTATTTTGCCTTTTGGTCTCAGTCTCCTGACCCATGAAACCTAAAGTCATGCTCTCAAAACAGAGACGCTGTTGTCAAAACAGGTTAATAATCACATTTCGGTTCTTCAAGAATGAGGAAGGAAGAAGCCTTTTAAGGCTTAAAGGTTTCGGAGTGCACCACGCGGAGAGAACCGGTACTGCACCCGATTCAACCTCCAAAAAACCCCTTTAAATGAGAATTCACTGAATATTCAGAGCTGATTGATGTACGTTTGCTCTTTCTTTTTACAATGGTGGTGAATTGAACAAGTCTGAAAAGACGGCGTTGTGAGTTATAGTTCCCAAAGAAAAGAGATTTAGTTCAGATTCACTATTTTACATCATCAACATCCATATAAACACTCAGAGACACGTGGA
>JBBPDC010078614.1:0-10383 GCA_037974485.1 Hemigrammopetersius urotaenia
TGTGTGTGTGTGTGTGTGTGTGTGTGTGTGTGTGTGTGTGTGTGTGTGTGTGTGTGTGTGTGTGTGTGTTTTTAATCGCTTGCAGGCATTTTTGTGTGTTGGCAAGCGGAACGTACATGTGAACCGACTCTTCAAAGATTCGAGCTGATTCTCAACACCATCCGGCACATTTGGGGTGAACTGGGACGGAGGTCCCGAGCCAGGCAGGGACACAAATTCCCACAGAAACTCAAAATCTTGTGGAAAGCCCTCCATGAAGAATGGAAGCTGTTATAGCAGCGAAGTGGGGGCAACTCCATATTAAAGTCTATAGATTTGAATGTAGTGTCATTGCAGTCCCTGTTGGTGGAATGGTCAGGCGTCCCAATACTTTTTTTCATATAGTGTCATACAGAATATTTTACTTTCTTCTGCCTTTAGTTTTATAGTTGACCTCTCTGGCTTCCTCTGTCTGCTGTTTGTGCTTGAGCTTCTGATTCTGAATACATTAGTGAGAAGAAAAGGATTCAGACTCGCTGAGTCGACTATCACTGTCCACCGAGGGGTGAAGGAGGGACTCGAGAATCAGTGACTCGTTCGAATCATTCACAGCAACGAGCTGTTCGGAAGGAATCGGTTTGGGGGGGGGAGGGGTGAATCGGGCTTCATTTCCTCACTCTGTGTGTCTGTGTGTCAGTGAGGGGAGGGGGGGCCTTGTTATTCTGTGAGGCCGCGTGCCTACCCCTAACAGTCACGTGTCTCTCTGTCCTCTCTTTCTTTATCTGTCTTTCAAATTCTCTCCGTTTATCTCTCCTTCTCTCTCTCTCTCTCCCTCCCTCTCTGTCTGTCTGTCTCTATCTCTTCTTTTCTCCAAGTCTATGTGTCCCTCTCTCTAGCTTTCTCTCTCTCTCACTCCCTCTCCCTTTTTCTCCAAGTCTGTCTCTCTCTTAAGGTCTCTCTCCTTCGCTCTCTTGCCACTTTTCTCTCTCTCTCTCTCTAGGTCTCTCCCCCTTCGCTCTCTCTCTGCCCTTTTCTCTCCCTCCCTTTCTCTCTCCCTCTCTCCCATTTTCTCTAAGTCTCTCTCTCCCTCTCCCTTTCTCTCTCCCATTTTCTCTAAGTCTCTCTCTCTCTCCTCCCTCTCCCTCTCTCCTTGGTAACAGGTAATCACAGTGTGTGTATTCTGGCTGGGAAAGGAATTTAGGAAATGCTTCTCAATCTTTTGAGAAAACACACAGCCTCAAGACCCCCTCCTCAAATACACCCACCCCCTCAAAATACATTCCAGGAGCTCGTGAATTGAGCGTGTGTGGGTTTCTCTCCAGGGTTCAGTATAAAGGAGAGGAATAAGGGAGAAGAGGAATGGGCTAATAGGGCTGGAGGTCCACCTAAAATGGACAATAAGTCCAAAAGTGAGGCTTAACCATGCAGACAGAATGTCAATACTGCCATTTTGCCGCTACATATTTATTAAAGGGCCTTTATCACTTTTCTGGAACTAAAAAGACTAAGAGTCTTTTCGCTCCCAGTCGTCTCCTTATCCAGTCCACAGTGGTTCAGCTCACGCAGAATCTCTGAGGAGAGATTTGGCTGGAAACAATAAAATACAAGGAAACTTCTGAACCAGCCAACATCCTCAGTGGTTAAACATGGTAAAGGTTAAAAATGAGACTTTTGTTGGGTTACATGAAGCCCTCGATTCATCAGAACACCCAGTAACTCACCTGGACCTGTGATTGGTCGCCCTGTCAGAAACACGGGATTGGGTAGAGGCTCATTTGCATATTGCAGCCTTCAGTGACATCCATTCCCCCACCACACACACACACACGCACTCCCCCCATCCGACCCCCCCAAAAGAGGAACCCTACACCACACATTCACTGCTATTTTCACTCTGCTAACATAAAATGGCAGCTGGGATTTTTAGTGGAGTGTTATGTCACTGCTGAGTCTCCTCCTTCACACAGACACTCACGTACACTAACACTCACACACAGACACAAACACACAATCATATACACATACACGCACTCACATAAGCATACACAGACATACACTAATACACTGACACAGACACACACTCGCTCGTCTGATGTCAGTGAAATAGGAAACCTCAGTGTCCTGTTTGTGCTGTGAGGCGAAGGAGGGGTGGGGGGTGCTGGAACAGTGTATTGGTGTACTGAAGGTTTGGTTTGAACAGGATGGATAGTTAGAGAACGCCGCATAAACAGCACTGAACCATAAAGCGTCACCTAAACATCTATCAGAACTTCAGAGGAGGGAGAACTTCAGACCTGGTTTTATCTGAACTCAGAACAGTCCTGTTACAGGAGCCCGACTAGAACAAAGTAAGAGAGAACAGAGAAATGAAGGAGAAAACTGAATAAAAAAATAACCACTGAACCATGGTAATTCATGAAATAGACGAGAGAGAGAGAGAGAGAGAGAGAGAGAGAGAAAGAGGCAGATATATCGATTTATTACATGGACTAAAGTATTGGGACGTCTGACCATTCCACAAACAGGGACTTTAGTGACATTACATTCAAATCTAATACAGCAGCTTCCACTCTTCCTGGATGTCTTTCCATAAGAGTTTCTTTGGGAATTTGAATCCATTAATTCTGGAGCATTTATGAGGTCTGACACTGATGTTGGATGTGAAGGTTTGGCTCACAATCTCAGTTCCAGTTCATCCCAAAGGTGCTGGATGGGGTTCAGGTCAGGGCTCTGTGTGGCCAGTCAAGTTCTTCCACACTGAACTCCTCCAGCCATGTCTTTATGAAGCTCGCTTTGTGGGACACAGTCATGCTGGAATACACAAGGTCCTCCAAACTGGGTCCACAAAGGTGGAAGCACGGTGCTGTCCAGAATGTCTTGGTCTGCTGAAGCATTAAGATTGATCATCACTAGAAAAGAGGTGTGTCCCAATACTTTTGTCCAGGTAGTGTAGATGGACAGAAAGAAAACAGGAGGCCAGACAGACACACATATAGACAGTCTCATAGATCCACCCATGTCTATGTATATACCTGACCACACACACACACACACACTGTGTGTGTGTAAAGTAAGCAGTAATGACTGAATCATAGTTAATAATGTATAATGGAGAGCTCGTTTCCGGCTGATGTGTTCAGTAAACACATCAAACGCGTTCAGGTCAGGTCGCCGTTCGAGGCTCTGCAACAGGTGAAAGGAAACCTGCTGACACCCTGAAAGCAAACAATGAAAGGTGTTTCATATCCACACACACACACACACACACACAGTTCGAACAGCTTGTGTTAAGTAGGGCAAGACCATGGCTTCTCTGAGTCCAGTCCAAGAGCTCCGTTACACAAATAGTTTCTTCACAGGCCTAGTGCTGCCACAGCTCTTTCAACCCCCAGCGAAAATGACCCCCACCAGCAACTGAGTACATCAGAAATACAACCCAAACCTATTTAGGTCTCATAGCTGGACATTCCAGATTTGCCTTAAACTCATTTTATTAAATTAAATCATATTAAAAAGACAAAGTGATGGAAATAAATCAATGTGGAGAAACAAATTATGCAAAACTCAACACAGAACTCATACTCTATTGCTCCCACTGTGGTGATCCCATTTCTGATCAGGAACGAGCTCAGCAATGTGCTTCCTGACCAGCCATGGCACCCTCTAAAGCAGAGGTCCACAACTCCCAGGCCACACAGAAAGACAGGATAAAAAGATTTCATTTATTCTCAGAGTCTGAAAGATCTTTTATTTTGGGGGGGAAAACAGTCGTCTCAGTGACGTGAAGCTACCAAGTCGGCGGAGGAAGCCTAGTGAGTAGGATACTTGTCTCTGGACCAAGATGTCATGGGTTCCTGAGCAAGACTCTTAACCCAAAGTTGCTCCAGGGAGAGACTGCCCCCTGTAGGTAAGGAATGGAAGTTGTCTGATAAATGCGGCAAATGTGAAAAACAAAGTGGCGTCTTTACCGGTCCGTGAAAACGTTATTTTACTGTGTGTGGCGCAAAAAAGGTTGGGGGCTGTACTAAAGTAGAGTATTGTGCAAAAATCTTAACACCCCACCCCCGGAAAGCATTCGATTAACGACTTCATTTTTAGCATTAGCATTCCCAAACTTTGACAGACACACAATCAAAGTTCTCCACATCACTGAAGCTGAGTGGACCGAGAGAACAGAACCAAAGAAAAGCTTGGGGAACCTCCTTAAAGGAGCCGTGAGAACTCTTCCTGAAGAACGCAAATTACAGGAGAGCTTGTCTAGGAGAGCTTGTGAACGGTAGTCAATTCAAGACCATAACGGCTTTATTGTCATTCCAGCCATAAACACAGTAACCACAGTAAGACGAAACACACATATATAGGGGGGCATTAACGAGGTCATTTTTCAAGTCGACTAATCCGTCAGCAAAGTCGAAGTCAACTATTCGTTTGATTAGGTCATCATGCGAAACTGAGAAACACAGGTGTCCTACATTAAGCAACTTTTATTAAAAGTTCTCAGTAACATCAACCGTCAACATGAGAATTAAACAAATGCCTTGAATTTTCTGGTAAATTTAAGTGTACAACAGAAAGTGGGAACAGATTAAGCCACTCAGCGTCCTCTGGACCTGCAGTGCTAGCGTTAGCCATATTAGCTAGCGGAGCCGTTTCAGACGCAGAGCGCCGGTTCTGTTACTGTACTTTAACACCGACTTGCAGGTTCTGCAGGTCTCCGTGCTGTTTGTGTGTCTAGAGTGAAGGATCTCTACACATGTGATGTGTGTCTGTCCTCTCTGCTGCATGAATCTCGTCTTGTTTTTAGATTACCCTTGCGCCAACAAGGGGTTAAAGACTATTGCACAGTACAGCATCCTCAGGCTTTAAGGCTGCGCATTTGGCCCGATTTTACCATCTATAACTGGTAACTCCAGAGCAAGACGAAAGAATCATCCAGTCGGATCAAACTGAACAATCTGTTTTTCTGAACCAGTGAGAAAATATATACGGAAGACACGGAGGAGCAATTATTACAACAACACTGACCTCTGGTGGTGGAAACGTTTATTTACAAAGAAAAAAGATAGGAATTCATAAATAGGAGCACGTCCAGCAGATTCTAGTATTAGATTACAGATATGCAAGAAAACTCACTTTATTTGTCTCACTTATAAACCAATGGCTTCCTTTAATTAAGGCAATTAAGGGCTTGGTCGGGTGCTGATCTGGGGTCATTCCCTCACTGCAGCTTTTTGTCGTCTTTTGGCATCCTTGTGCTTCTTCCGGCACTCCTGTAGAAAGAAAGGGAAAATTGATCACACACTAATTCTGTGTATGGGAATTGTATTAATATTCAGATCTTATAAAGTCTCAGTTCATCACAAAATCTGACGTTTTCACCATAAATACTAATAGTTTTCAAAATACAGTACACCCCCGAAATTCGCGGGTGTTGCATTCCAAGAGCACCCAGGAGTTGTCCAAAAATGCCCTTTTTTATAGTGCAATCCCTAAATATACTCCCAAATGTGCTCTTTAATTTCTTTGTAAACCTTAATACATTACCCTTAAAGAAAATGTGAAGGCAATTGAGTGCAGCTGCCAGAGATGCATCACAGCAGCAAGAAGACATAAATTGGCTACTTTCAAACCTGTTGCCTCTGTGTACAGCGCGATTTCACCATCGCAAGACACCGTTCTTTGTGTTACTCTCCACAGCACCGAAATATTTATATCTCTGGGAATTATTATTTCAGTTCCAAGAAAAGAAAAAAAAGTCGGCGAACGACCGAAGCCACTAACTCTGAACTGCGACTTCACAGGGAAACGCTGTACACAGATGTGAGCAGAGAAGGGATTTATACAGGTGGGATGCAGACCATTCAGTAGGTCCAAAAAAGGGCATGTGCTTGTAGTAGTAGTAGTAGTAATAATGATAATTTTATTAACCGTATATGAATGATAAATGCATGTTTGTGTTCAGTGCTGGTCCTCTCACCTCTCTGAGCTGGATCCTCCTCTCCTCCCACGCCTCCCTCTGGTCCTCCAGCTTCTCCTTTCTGCAGAACTTTCTGGGTCCCTCTGGGGGAACAAATTCAATTAATTTATAGTTTAGCCAAACTTTAAGCAGTAGACATGCTATTAAAATCATTCTAAAAAGAATATAAATGAACTAAAAACGAAATATATACTGTATTTATACTGGAGCATCCCAAACATGCTCAGTGGGTGACCTGTCCGGTGAGCATGCTGGCCATGCAAGAACTGGGATGTTTTCAGCTTTCAGGGATTGTGTACAGATCCTTGGGCTGTGCATTATCATGCGCAACATGAGGTGATGGTCGTGGATGAATGGCACAACAATGGGCCTCGGCATCTCGTCACGGTATCTCTGTGCATTTAAAATGCCATCAATAAAATGCACCGGTGTTGTTGTCCATTACACTGCCCTATCTCCCCTGAACAGTGAACACCGGGACTCGTCTATGAACAGAACGCCTCTCCCATGTGCAAGACAAATCGGTTACGACGACAGGTCCAGACCCCGATGAGGACGACGAGCATGCAGATTAGCTTCCCTGAGACGGTTTCTGACAGTTTGTGCAGAAATTCTTTGGTTATGCAGGTGATCATGGAGGTGACCATGCTGGATGTGGGGGTCCTGGGCCGGTGTGGTTACATGTGGTCTGTGGTTGTGAGGCCGGTTGGATGTACTGCCAAATTCTCTGAAAGGCCTTTGGCTGACGGTAGACAAATGAACATTCATTTCACAGGCAACAGCTCTGATAGACATTCCTGCAGTCAGCATGCCAACTGCACGCTCCCTCAATAGTTCAACATCTACGGCACTGTGCTGTGATCAAACCGCACATTTCAGAGGGGCCTTTCATTGTGGGCAGTCTAAGGCACACCTGTGCGTTATTCATGCTGCCTAATCGTTATCTTGGCAAAGCAGAAGAAGTGCTCACTAACACACAGATGTAGACAGATTTGTGAACAATATTGAGAGTATTGGGTCTTTTGTGTTTGTAGAAAATGTTTCAGAGTTTAGCTCATGAAAAATGGGAGGAAAAACAAAAGTGTTGCGTTTATATTTTTGACACACACACACACACACACACACACACACACCTTACCTTTTAACCGTATGTCACCTTCCAAAAAAAAGAAAAATGTTCTCAAGGGGGCCGGCGCTCTGCAAGAAACAGGTACAGAGTAATGAATGAATCTGAGAAAAATCTGATTCACTATATTTAATGTTTATTTTGGTCACTCTTTACAGATTTTTATTTTTATTACCATCATCACCACTAAATGTGACCAGTGTGAGTGTGTCGGTAAGGGGCGTGTGTGTGTGTGTGTGTGTGTGTGTGTAAGGGTCAGTGTGGTAGGGAGGGGTGTGTGTGTTGAATAATAGTAAATATTGAATATTACTGATTAAAGAGAAACTCCGCAACTGAATTGCAGCGAACAGGCCAAAATAATGTGAAAAGATGATCTTACTCAGGGGTGATGGTGGCGGAGGCTGGCTGCTCCTCGTTTTTCTCTTCATCTTCCTCATCCTCTTCCTCGGAACTGCTGTCCTGGAACCGAGGGTCCACTTGCCAGGACACTTTGGCCCCTTTCAGCATCTCCACTTTGTACTCGTCTGAACAAGAAACACAACACAGCCCACGACACGCTCAGGTAAGAGCTCAGTAGCTTTTAAACAGAAATAAAATATCACTATGAAATCCACTACTTAAGTTTGAGGGGTGTTTGTTTAATGCTCTTTTAGCATGGGCTCATTTTAAAGGGTCTAGGTTCTCTTTCTGTTCCACTTGAGCTCAGGAGAGATGGGGAGTTTCGGTGCTGTGACTCGTGAGTCATAACTCGTAAACAATATTCATTTCATGGAATCATTTATTTGTATCTCGCACTCTTTCCAACGACCCGAAAACCGTTCAACTCGCTCCGGTGTCCCATTACTTTTGTCCCAGGTGAACAGTTTTCAGCTAATAACGGTTTTCGAGGAGTCGTTGGAAAGGGGTCACGGAGCCCCATCTAACTGTGGAGTTTCACATTTAGAGTGAAAGAGATATTTTTCATATTTAACATTTAGATTTAAGATCATTTAAGGCAAATCCTCCGTGTTGGTGAGGGCAGATCACAGCACACAGCCCCGCCCCCTGCTAAGCAACAGCCAATTGTAATCACGGGGCATGGCCAATTAGCATATCTTCTAAACGTTCAGAGCTCAACATTTACAGCTCAAACATCCCACATTTAGAGTCGCCATTTGTAAACGTTTACACTCAAAAGACTTGAGACTTGACTTGGACTCGAGCACAGACTTGAGACTTGACTTGGACTCGAGCACAGACTTGAGACTTGACTTGGACTCGAGCACAGACTTGAGACTTGACAAAAATGACTTGCGAACATCTCTGCAGCTCATGTGGGGCCTCAGTTCTTTTTCTGTTCACACAGAACAGAAAGTTTAGTTCCTCTCTGCTGTTCTTCACTGAAACTGATGGAGAGCAAGAAAGTTTTCAGGCGGAGCAACTTGGTAGAAAAACTTGATTTTGACAAGAATCTCTAGGGCCCTTTATTTATTTATTTAGTTTTTATTCGGTTGCATTTCGTAGTTTATTTCTTTAATGTCTGTTTCAGGTTTGGTTGTTTGAAATATAGCTTAAATTGTAAAGTTGTTGGTTGTTCCATGTTCAATAAAAAATATTTTCGTTTCTCTGGGCTGTACCATGTGATCGAGCTACGGCAAGCCTAGAGGGTGAAAACTGTTGAAGCGAACCCGGAGCACTGTGTGTTCATAAGGTGCGAGTTTACCCGAACCGCGCTGCAGACTTAAAGCGAACCGTACTGATACCACCTCCCGGTGTGTTTCAGAGGGTCCGAGTTTGTTTAGCGTGTTCACATATGCACAGAATATGCTGAATAATCGATGAGAGTTCACTTTAAGGGCTGAAACAGACCAAGTGTGAAAACACTCTCAATCCAGTTCGCTTTACGTCCACATTATGGTTCATGTTTTCACTCTTACTCCATTTCATTCTTTAAAGCGAACTCAGATCGATTAGTCAGTTTTTTTTTGTGTATATGTAAACACGCATTAAGGACCAAGGTTGGGTCCTTTAAAGGGGACTATACAGGGGTCCTCACATAACGATAGAGCTCTGTTCCTATGACAGTGGTGTAACCAGAATTTTAGTGTTTTAGTGAAACACACCATGGCCACTTACTGATCCTAACACAGAAAAATCATAATCTAGAACATAAAAACACAACTAAACCACAGAAAAAGGAAAAGGACATGAATATACTGTACTGGGGGTGACGCCTCCCTCAGTCATACGCCGCGTTACTGTGTATTAATACTGCAAAATTAATCACTTTTCATAACCACTTGCACTAATAATCTGTTATTTTATTATATCTGCTATAGTTACTTGTTAGTTTTTAGTTATTTTGTTACGTAGTTTGCACAATAAGTACAGTTTTGGGGTATTTTCCCCTAACTCTATTGTCTTATCTTTATTCCTCTTGTTGCACAGAGCATGTTTATGACAAAAGAATTTCCCTCTGGATAAATAAAGATTTCTGATTCTGATTCTTTATAAACTATTATAGGAGTGAACGTTGTAAACTCGAAACGGTGTACGTCAAGACGGTCTCTGTAGAGGACAATTCCACATTTACTCTTAGACAGTCATGTCAATATGTCCAGGGGTGCCAAAACTTTTGCACGCAATTATAATTTCGTCAGTACGACCCTCCAAGAACACGAAAAGAACCTTCACCTGTCTTTGGGGTGGGACCGGCCACGGCCGCTGAGTCACCTCCGAAGAAGGAGAATTTGAAGCCACTGGACTCTTCCTCTCCAGCCTCGACTCCAGACGAGAGACCGAGGGCGTGTGCGTCTCCTGCTGCTGCTTCCTCTTCCTCGTCTTCCTCTTTGTCCCATGAAAGTTCCTCCTTCTTTCCATTCTGGTCTTCTTTTGTTGTGCTGAACACCTCCTTCAGGTCCACAGCAACGTCGTAAAAGATCTCCTTCGAAACCTCCGGCAGCTTCTGAGCCTCTTCGCGCTTCTTCCGCCGCGCAGCTTTACTGAGGAGACAAACCAGAGGGACCACATACGCACATCTGTATGAGTAAATAATAACATTATAAATACAGCTCCGGAAAAAAATTACTTCAAAAATATTCAGTTTCTCAGGTTTTATCTTTTATAGCTGCAAGTATTGAATTGAACAGCTTTGCCTTCATTTTTAAGAACCGATGGTAACATTTCTCCTCATTTCCAAATAAAAATATTGTTCTTTAAAGCATCATTTTAAAGGAAACAACAACACATCAGAATAAGAGAAATGCTGCAGCGTTTACAGAACCTGAATAATTCAGAGAACACTAATCTCTGCTTCTCTCTT
>JBBPDC010078635.1:0-10382 GCA_037974485.1 Hemigrammopetersius urotaenia
AGAGAGAGAGAGAGAGAGAGAGAGAGAGAGAGAGAGAGAGAGAGACAGACAGACAGACAGACAGACAGACAGACAGAAAGACAGACAGACAGACAGACAGACAGACAGACAGACAGAGAGAGAGAGAAGGAAAGAGATGAAATTGCCTCAGAGAGAATGAGGGAAAACAGTAAATACACACAAAAGGGGGAAAGGGGTGAGAAATACTGGGTGAAATAAATGAAAACCATTGAGCATCATGTTGGAACAGAATAACAAAAAAGAAAGGCTGAGAACGAGAGGAGATTGCAACAGACGGCAGAGGAGAGAGCGAGGGGGGCAGAAGAGTGCAGAAAGAGAACGGAACTGTTGACTGTCTACCGCGACGGTTGCCGTGGCAACACCTGCTGTCTGCGAAACACGTCGCCTCGCCGCTCCATCTTCAACAACAGACACCTACATAGGATGCTGCGCGTTTCTAAAGGACACAGGCCTGGTCCATCTGCTCACAGTCGCCACTTAATATGACGGATGGAACCAGACAGAACGATACATAAACTATCAAAGATAAATAAAGGTCAGAATTTCTTTCTTCTGAGCCACTTCTGAGGACACATTTTATTTACGATGGAGAAATTGAAGATTGGAATCATCAGGCTTTGCATGAGAGAACCAAGAGACTGAAAAACACCCTACAGGATCTCCTCACAGTGTGCCAGATATGAATGCACAATGTATGTCTGCTTACTAAAGGAATTACTTCTGCATTAGAGGGCCTTCAGTCATTATTATATTGTATCCAATCCAATAAACACTGTGGCTGCTTGAAAAAATGAACAAAGGAGGGTTTTACATTCATGTCCCTTTTCTATAGCTTTGAAAAGAGTGAGCGAGAGAGAGAGAGATAAAAGGAAGACACTGATGAAAAAAGGAGGAGCATACTGATGATTCGTCTCTCAGTCCCTGACAACCAATCAATACTCCACTGAGCCATGCAAAGCATTCAGACACAAAGACAAACAGATGCACTGGTCTTAAGTGGGTGTTTTTAAGTCTTCAGTGGGGTTCGCGTGTATGAGAATGTGCCCTTAAATGTGAAGTCATTCAGAATGGGGTCAACTGAAATGCTCCGTTCTGGAGAAACATGTATTGCTCACGGTTATGGTGTATAGAACCATGACGCCAGTTTAATGCCTTTAAAACGTTCCCTCACAAAAGGTATTATACAGGTTATGAATACACTTCCTGATATCTGTGTTTATGATCCTTTTGTGAAGTCAAGCGTAGTAAAGTAGTTGTCCTTCCAACCATATACACAGCACACAGTGAAATGAAACAACTTTCCTTCAGGACCATGGTGCAACACAACACAAACAGACCCACAATGAACAAACACAGAAACACCACAAGATTCTACAAGTGCATGCAGGACAGGACTAAAGAGAAAGTGCAGGTACAGGACACTCATTTACATACATTGTGTTTTTAAACCGATTCATGTTGGACAGGTACAGTTCTTGTGAGGCACAATTGACCCTAAACATTCTTTTTTCACAAAGCTACCATCATAAACATTGTATGAAACTAACCATGGTGGTTTTGGACTGTGGGGTGGAGGTAGCTCAGTGGGTAGGATACTTGCCTCTGGACCAAAAGGTCATGGGTTCGAATCCTACCTTCAGCAAGACCCTTAACCCCGAGTTGCTCCAGGGAGAGACTGTCCCCTGTAGTTAGGGAATGGAAGTCGCTTAGGATAAAAGCGTCTGATAAATGCTGTAAATGTAAATGAATAAAACGGCTGCATTTATGTGCTGTACACATCATGACCCCTGGCGCCATGCCAGCTCACGTAAAGAGGGCATAAATGTTGGAGTTAATGGAATTCAGACAGACTTTAACGGAACTCAGACAGACAGACAGACTCAGACAGGCAGGTACACAGTCACTGAATCTCGAAGGACCTTGGCAACACAAAGAGAGAGACAGAGAGTTGAATATAAAAGAGAGAGAGAGAGGGCGAGAGAGAGAGGGGGGGAGAGAGAGCGAGAGAGAGAGCTAGAGATGGTATGTGTGTGGAGGAATATCTGATTTCACAGAGCAACAGCAGGCGTGCCATCAGACTGAATTAGCGAAACATCTCACACCAAAGGGACTCTGGGTCTTCATTCTGAGATACATTTTCATAACTCCAACCTCATCACTGAGACATAAATCATACATTCATGAATTTCAATCACATGCCCAGTATTACTGCTCGTCTTTAGTGGACCTTCGGAAATCTGGCCCTTTATCCATGTTGACGATGCATTGCTGATGTCTAGTGCACCTACAATACTGTGCAAAAGTCAGAGACATCCCTTTGGCTGAATGATCAGTGAAAATAGCCATTAAGTACAAGTCATTTAGTATCAGAAAAAAGCATAAAACACATATTTATCAGTATATCAATACAGCCCCTTCTAATCTCAAACCCCAACCAGTTACCGCTGTGTCCAGTCAGAAAGCGGATTATGATCCCTTTCAAACAGATACACCTTCATACTCACCTCAGCTGCCTTACACATCTCTCAGGAGACTATATAGACCACCATCATCTACGACAAAGGGGAGGACCATAATTTATATATAATATAATACAATATAATATAATATAATATAATATAATATAATATAATATAATATAATATAAATTTAATATATTTAATACATATATTTAATTTTATATATTTAATAAAATACAGTGAGGACAACCGTGCAAGACAAGGCAGACAAAAACTGTTCACCTCTCATTAACAGCACATAACAGCTTTATTCTTTAGATAAAGTCAAGCTCTGATGTTACTTTAGTAATAAAAATGCACAGGTGTTTCTGTCCATTCTTCTACTGTGAGAGGAGGACACAGTTTAAAAGGATGTGTAGCTTTTCAAGAAGCAATTACTGAGAAAACAAAATACACACAACAACAAAAAAACATCTGCATAAGAACACTAGAATAACTGGATATCTGAGATATGGATACAGGTTTAAAGGGCAGATGAGTATGAGTTTGTACCTGAGGTGTAAGTGGATGGTGAGAAGCAGAAAATGCAGTGAATTTTAAGACTGAACTTTGGAGGAGATTTCAAGAAATATGTTAAAATATCCCTGAAGATTTCCGAAGAAAAACTGAAAGCGAGTGTCCTGGAAGCTGCCGTTAACGCCAAAAGGTGGACAAACTAAACACTGATACCAAACACTGGGGCTTTACATCACACTGTTGGTGCAAAAAGTACTATTTTATGCCTGACACACTGTCTTATCTTCCACACGTTGATTAGATTACATGAAAGACGTGAAAAACATTTTACTGTGACACCCTGCAAAGTGCCTAAAGATACAAGGAGCCTAGATAAAGGAGCTCCGCCCACTCAGCATTCAGCACCACCAGTATACTGATCACCGCCTGATCATCTGGAATCATCTGCTCCTGGTTCTTCACTGGTTCAGGACTTCAGTTAGAAGCTCTTTGTTCAACTTGAATGATTCATACGGAGGTCGCTCTGTGGCTTAACAAACAAAAGCCATTCCTCAGGTACAGGGACTGGACCGAAAGCAAGAGTACTGTATATAGATTTCCTCATTCCTTCATGTTTTGCTTGCAAAAGAGGTAGAAAATCTTACACATCTTTACCACAATACCATGCTGAAAAATATCAGATATATTGACCAATTATGAGATGATTTCAGTTGCCTAGACATAATTATTTGCTCTTTATACAGACAGGCACCCAACAGCACAAGCCAATTAGAGAACAAAGTGAACGGCAGCGAAAGTCATTCAAATGAAAAATATCTGCTCCTATCAGATTAGCTTCCTGCTGCAGAGGAAATGTGCTGACTAGATGCTGTTTAACTTGCATGCCCAGGATTCTCACACACACTGAAAGCAGGACCAGAGCATGGAGATGTTCATTCCTGAATAGACTTTTGGAGTATTTATCCTCTGTATTCTAACAGGATTCTGAATCGCACTGAACCTCTCGAGCGCTCCTGCAGAATTAAATGTAATTTAGCTCAGCGCAGGTTAGAGACATTAGGCACAAATTGACTCATGATTGAAAACCATGGCTGCTTTGAGTTTTCCCACCACCTCGGAGCTAGTACGTTTGTATCAGCTAATTAAGCAACAATTACGTCAGTGAAAGTTAATTAAGCAACAATTAAGATCAAAATAGTGACTGCATTTTCATTCGCCTCATTGTGAAACTGGGGAATTTCATCTAGACTTTCCTCCAGCAGATACTGAAATACTATTTGAAAGACAAACTTCTTGGTGCTCATGGTTGCTGTCATTTTGTTGTCATTATACCGTAGCATACGGGCCTCCACTACTAGAATGGGGAGCAGTTTCTTCCCTCAGGCCATCAGACTCCAGAACAGAACTGAATGTGCGTAAGTGTGTAAAATGTCCATTCTTCAATCTAACCTGGATCTGTGACTGGAATTCGATTGTGGAACATCCTTGTTCGATCTGGATCTGCTTGCTGGATCTTGACCCTGATCTGTTGACTTCACTGGTAAGTGCGAGTGAAGTTCTATCTGCAACTGAGTCTGTTTCCTGCAAACCATTAGATAAAACTTTACAAGGCCTCTTCAAAATCTCAGTCCTTTAGTAGAGCTAGAACAGGATGTACTTAATTAACTCCGTTCTTAGCTTGTGATCTCCCCAAGTGGTGAGAAGGGTGAACTGCAGCACTGAACGTCATATATTATCTATATTCTTATATAATACATAAGTCATGTTGCCTATTATGTTTAAATAAAATCATTGGTCATTGAAATCTAAATCCTAATGGACAATCTTGTATTTGGGAAGTTCTGCTGCATGGTATGCCTTTCAAATTTTAATAAACAGGTTCTTCTGACATTCCACCTTTCAAACTAGGAAACTTATCAATGGATCCTAAAATTAGTGCAAGCAGAAGGACCCTCTGTCCAGAGGAAGGATCTAATGTGACTTTACATGAGACTGACTACAAGTACAGCGATCTGACACCTTAACAAAGTGAAAGTGATCATTTGGTCATACGTGAACACACCACAGCACACAGTGTGAACAGCACGAAACACTTCCTCTGCATTTAACCCATTCACCAAGTGAAGCAGGGGGCAGCAGGAACACGGCGCCCGGGGAGCAGTGTGTGGGGACGGTACCTTGCTCAGGGTACCTCAGAGGTGCCTAGCGATATTGGGAATCGTACCCGGCCCCTTGTAGCCTAGTGGTTAGGTCAGTTACCATGACAACAGCCAGGCTAAAACCATGATCCTTCCATATAGGAAACACTCACTCAAACAGAAATAGAGTGTGAAATTGTTTAGACTTTCTTTGTTTATGTAAACAAGTTGACCTGAGCTGGTTTCTTTTCCTGCATGCCATGATTTTTCAAAACTATTCATAACTATTCAAACGTGCGTCGATCTAAGCTTTTATATCTTTTACCAGGCAGCCGTTTAAAGATGATGACTGTTCTTTTATCGCAATTGTGGGAAAGATATGGCAAACTTGAAATGACACAGGAAAAACTCCAGTGTTAATGGAGATCAGTTCTATTATTTTGAACACTGGCCAGATGGCATCTGATTATATTTCCATATCTTTTACAATAGAGAAATATGTGATTTGCCACAGAGCAGTTTGATGTTGAGAGGTGTGTTGAGTTCTGGACTGCTTGGATAATCATCACCTGTCATCCTGTCGTCTGGCGACGGCCTCCAAGGAGCCGCTTTATTTTTATTGATGTGTTTACTAAAAGTGCGTTTTTAATGAGGCAGTCGTATCGTAGAGGCACAAAATCAGTCAGAATCTCAGACAAACATCTTCAGTTTGCGTCCATTCATAAGTGCTCATTTAGCCTGTGCAGAAACCACCACACAGTGCCGGTTATTGTCCGGTCAGAGCCATTCTGTTACATTTATGGTTCATTATAAGAGAATCAATCTCCCATGAAAAAGACATCAAAGAAGGATCATTACTGCAACGCTGAGAACTATTCAGCAAAGTTTGTGTAAAAGCTTAAACTTCAATCATACTATGACAATCAACCCAGTTAAAAGGTATTAAAAGGGTACCCTCGGTTCTTTCATGGCAGAACTATTATAAAAACCTTTCATTGGAGGGTGCTTTAAAGAACTAGTTTTGTAAATGTGCTGTTTGAGTGTGAAGAATAATTTTAAAGTGTTGTTACATTTTTGATTGTTTGTATATATTTGTATTTTATGCCATCTTTGGTGTCTGTCGGTGGCTGGATCTTCTTTCAGACTCAATTCACTGCACTTGTAAAATGAAACCCACAACAGGGATGGACCATTGGGGTATTGCAAATTGTACACACCCTTCTTCTGCCCCATGCTTTGGCCTTTGAATGTTGGACTCTAGATGTGTATAAAAGCCCTTGTCAATCTACAGTCCTGCACAGACTGTTGCCTTTGCTTTGTCTTGCTGTTTTGTGAAAGTCTGTTTCATGTTCTGACGTTAGTGTATGACTTTTTACCTGCATGTTTTTTTTGGTATTGCAGATGTCATATCATGAATCCCTTGTAGGTTTTGGCTTGTAGTTGAGAAGGATTTTGGTTTAATTGAAGCTAGGACGGAAACCCAAAACAGAGACGTTTTATTTTCTTCTGTTCTTTTCTTTGGTGTCGTCTAGAGACCCCACCAGTCCCCTACCTGTTCGTACATATTCTGGCACTGTACACTGCGCTGATTGTTTGGTGTCTCTTATTGTCTGCTAACACTACTCAAAATTCTTTCAAATGTCTTGGGTTAGATCCCTTTAAATATAAAGAGTATTAACTGCCTTTAGTTCTGTTGAATAGGCCCTGGTTTGGGTTAGATATATGTGTTTTTGTTCAGATTTTGAATCAAAAACACTTTAGATAAAAATAAGAGTTAAAAAGTAATAGCATCTTGCCACTTTTCTTTGCACAATGGGCCCACAATAGACAATATAAAGCACTTCTACTTTTTAACCATTGCTACATCTGTTCTAAACATGCCTACTTTCTTTGCTGCAGTTGCCTTTAGACTGAGCATTTCTGTTTAAAGACTAAGAAACCTCTGATGTCATTACTTGAAGGTGATTTGGGGCAGATACCTGAGGCCAGGCTTGTCAGAGAGCTAAGAAGGATGTCAGATAGCTAACATTTCTGCCAGAGGCTGAATCTCACATCTATATTTCTTAGCCTCATCAGTGGCAATGCTAGCTTTTTTTTTTTATTGCTGAGAATACCTAATGGCTTGTGGCATATTTTTGTACTGCTTGCTGGCTAATAAAAGAACACTGATGGATAAAACCATTGAAAATTGTGAATTTTGTGAAACCTGTGAGGCTGCACTAGAACATTATAGGCCAGAATGCCTCCTCAGCATAAAGACCCTTTTAGGCCAGAATGCCTCTTCAGCAAAAAAAGGACCCCAAAACATGATTATAAAAAAGGTGAAGGTACTTCTCCTAACCTGAAGTCCTCAGAAAAGTTATGAAGGTTTTTTAAAGTCCAACCAAGGGACCAATGAATGGATAAAAAATTAAAAAAAAAAAAACAGAATTGCAATCTTACAAAAAACTTCTTACCATGGGCATCTGAAAGCAACAATTGCCAAACAAAGACTTTGCAAATGAGGTTTATTATTATAATTTGATGCCCGAATACTTTTCATCCCCATCCGTGTATCTTAATACTTATACATACTTCATAAGTACAGCGTCTAAAGATAGTCTTGGCATAAATCTAAAGTATGTAAATACACTGGAAGAAAATTACATACCAAAAGGGTCTGAATCCAAGTTCCAGCTCAGAGATCTTAGAGATCATCATCCTGATGATGATATGATGAGAATATATGTATAACTGAACAGAAAAGGATCTCCACGCCCTCACATCAAGCCTCGTCTCAGGATCCAACGCTCGCTGCAAGCAGATCGAAATTCCTGTAAATGGTTTATAAGAACGAGGCCATGACTGCCAGGGTTAAGATTACACAAAAACAGAGTCTGCCTGGAAAGAGATGAGAGGAAACCAGCAGAAAAATAAAGAATATCTATTGTCAGAAACACACAGGGCATGTTATGAGCTCAGATACATATAGAATTTATATGTGTGTGTGTGTGTGTGTGTGTGTGTGTGTGTGTGTGTGTGTGTGTGTGTGTGTGTGTGTGTGTGTGTGTGTCTCAATCAAACCACGGAATGATCGTCTGTTGAGAAAGCTATAACCACAGTGAATAGTGTCATGACATGGGACTGTTTCTCTACTGGGGTATTACACCTCATCAAAGGAAACATGGACGGAGAGAAGCCGAATATTTCAGCAGCGTTAGGTACCTTGAAACTTTGATGGCAGAACTATTAAAAAAGCCTTTCATTGGAGGGTGCTTTAAAGAACTAGTTTTGTAAATGTGCTGTTTGAGTGTGAAGAATAATTTTAAAGTGTTGTTACATTTTTGATTGTTTGTATATATTTGAATTTTATGCCATCTTTGGTGTCTGCCGGTGGCTGGATGGCTGTCCTTTGCCGCCTCTTCTTTCAGACTCAATCCACTGCACCTGTAAAATGAAACCCACACACGAACAGGGATGGACCATTGGGGAACTCCAAACCCACTGCCAAAGTGACTCAAGACTGTACTCTAGACTGTGATGAAGGAGCTTTTATAGCTAGGTCAGTCTCATGACTTAACATTTATAGAGGATGTTCAAATTGTAGGTTCTGTCCTGGGCCATGACAACCTTGGGGAATTAAAGATTGCCAGGAGAAACACAGGAAATCTGTTCTGTTTAAATCAGATTTGATTTGCTGCTTGTCTGGACAAGGCCTAAACAGTGGCCCTATCATCAGAGATCCATCTGTTAGCTGAGGTCTGAAAAGACGTCTTGATCACAGCACTGATTTTGATTTTGACTTGAGACCAGTATGACCCTGAAACCCTCTTTCAGTTGAGTTTAATTTCGTTTAGAGTCGATGCGTTTAGTTTAAAAGATGCCACATTGGTGTTCTTCAGTTGCTGCGCATCGGAAGAAAAAACATTTAATGTGAAAAGGCATTTTTTCAGCCCTTGATAGCGAAAGGGCCTTTATGTAGGTCCATACTTCACATAAAGATGGAATCCTAAGTACAGTTAAGGACTGGATACTAAATAATGCACAGAAGTTGCTGAATAATCTATAGAGGGTATAAATGAGTAATAAAAGAGAAGTAATTGAATACATAAATGGTAATGTATGTTCTGAAGCGTGTGTGTGTGTGTGTGTGTGTGTGTGTGTGTGTGTTGGGGGATGACATACAACCACTGGGAGATTTCCTTCTTATGCCACAGTTTTAAATTGGGATGGAAAGAGGAAACACTTCAGTGAAAATAAGCTGTTTATCACAATTCAGTTTTCCTCTTGTTCTCCTCCTCCTGCAGGAGAGGTGCTGCATTCACTCCATCCACTCATCAGTAATGTATAGCAGGTTAACACCATCTGAGTGAGACACTGACACTATTCATCTCACCTACTGGCGCACACACACACACACACACACACACACACACACACACACACACTGACTATCTTGTTTCAGTGGCACCCTTCAAGGCACGCGATATATCAGGCAGTAAGTGAACACTCAGTGTTTGAAGTTGATGTGCTGGAAGCAGGAAAAATGGGAGACAGAAGGATCTAAGTGACTCTGACAAGGGCCAAATTGTGATGGCTTGATGACTGGGTCAGAGCATCTCCAAAACAGTGTCTGGTATGCAGAGGACAATCAGTGAAATGGCAACGAGGTCATAAGCACCCAAGGCTCACTGATGAACTCATGGGGAGCGAAGGCTAGCCTGTCTGGACTGATCCCTCAAAAGAGCTGAAAAGGTTCAGGCTAGCTTTGATAGACAGGTAAAGAAGACAAAGTGGACAAAGTGTATAAGGCTACATAGCTGCAGACCAGTCAGAGTGCCCATACTGACCTCTGGCCACCACCAAAATGCCTACACTGAGAATGTGGGAGTCAGAACTGGGCCGTGGAGCAATGGAAGAAGACGCCCTGGTCTGATAACTCATAATTTCTTTTACATGATGTGGAGGGCTGGGTGTGTTATCCTGTGAAGAGATGGAACCAGGGTGCACTATGAGAAGAAGACAATCAGGTGGAGGCCGTGTGATGCTCTGGGCAGTGATCTGCTGGGAAACCTTGGTTTCTCCATTCATGTGGATGTTGTTTTGACATGAACCACCTGCCTAAACACTATTACAGACCAGATGTGCCCCTTCATGGACACATATTCTCTAATAACTGTTACGGATATGTCAATGACTGAGAGCACCACTGGAAGTCGTCAGGCTTGACTTGATACTTTATTCAGGATAAACAGAAACGGGCTCGAGG
>JBBPDC010078676.1:0-10382 GCA_037974485.1 Hemigrammopetersius urotaenia
GGTTCAGGATACATTTCACTGTGTGTTGTACTTGTATGACTGCATGTGACGAATAAAGTATCTTGAATCTTGAATATGAACAGTAGACTCAAATCGCCTTGCGCTTGAAAATAATTTAGAAGAGATGGCCAAAGCACAAAATACTTTAAAATAATTGAATACAACACTTTTACCTCACTACTCGAGTGTTATTAAATTTTCCTCTTCTCGTGTTTAGGCCAAGAGAAATTTGAATGTATATCATCAATGGCAATGCAAATTAAATATTTTCTAGTAATTTAGAACCAAGATACGCAACACTTAACAACACAAGCCAGTTGTGATATGCTGCATTTACCAACTTTTCAAAATGTGTGCAAAATGTCATTTTTGACATGAGTGCAATCTAGAGGCAGTTGTTTACTATTTAAAATGAATTTACACAACTATCATAAAACAATATCTTAGACATCAGGCAACAGTAACCATTTCATTATTCTAAAATCAGTTCAGTAGTGTTATACCAAACCACGCTGACATCTTTACCACTTAACTGTGCAGAAATCGAAAAATGAGGTGTTCCACACTCTACTCATGAAAAAGACTGTTCTGCCAGATCTGATTAAAAAAAAGATGCTGAGAAATTAAAGGTAATTAAGTATTTATGGAATGATTAATCTGACGGGACTAAAACATGTTCTCTCTGTTAATGATCAAATGTTCATACTGTAAATCAGGCAGTCACAGAGATCCTTTCCTTTCCTTTCTTTCCCTTTTAAACAGCCATTAAAGCATTCATCTAGCCATTAACCTGCCAATGTGTGAAAATGAAGAGAATTCAGCATTTTTCTTAACAGCTCTTTCAGACATGGTAATTATGTGGGGTAAAAAATATTCCTCTGAGCATTTAATATTTAATAAATAATTTAATAATTTAATATTCCTCTGAGCATTTTTATAAGCTGTGCCTTATTTGTCATTTTAAGGCACCATTTAGCATATCACAAATTTGCTGTAATTTATTTTAGGTATCAGTATCAACTTATTACAGAAGGTCAGAAATACGTAGAGAGACAAAAAAGTTGCATCGTAGAAACTTATGGCATGCAAACAAATGTATAGTTGCTAATGTTTATGATTAAGATTTCCTTCTTATATAAAATACATGCAATTATTAATTAACAATGAAATTTTTAAATACCCCACCCCCGAAAACAAAAGAAAGATTTTAAATTAATTATTTGAAAGATTTACTTCTAATCAGAACTGTGAGATTTATTCTAACCAATAGGAAAGAGTTGCTAGTTCACTGCTCAGAGATTACTGAGCATGTATGAAACGTAAACTTGGAGCCAAGTTATAAATCACCATAATGTGTTTTGGTTATCCAAGTTTCTTTCTCTGACAGGATTTATTCTAGACATGTCAGATGTGTAAATCCAGGAGTGTTTATTATCTGCAGACATACTGGAGAAAGGTGTCTGTTACAATTGTGAGAACCCCCCTCCCCCCTCATGAAAACTAGGTGTCAGTAAAGTCAGAATGATAGCGATATGGATTTCGAGTGGCTAATATTCTGGTAAGTGATTTTGGATAATAATTCTATACTACAATAGTTGGTGTAATTCTCCTTTACTGACTGGCATGATACGAACAACAACCGAGAACTGTCTTAAATACACAACAATTCACAGCATGAAGCTATGCAGAATACTTTATTTGAGTTTCTGTTTACTGGAGGTATGTTCTTCTTTTCTGCTAATTCATTGGTTTAAACAAAACAAAAAACCTAAAACCAAAAGATCTCGAAGAGCCAGAAGTTCAATGATTATTGAAAAACATGTGGATAATTCCAAAACAATATAGCCGTCACTTGCAAAATAATCTCTTAATCTGCATCCCATTGAATAAAACAGCTAAAGTACTGTATGCATCAGTCTACATACACACAATCAAGCTAAAATTTTGAGCTAGCTTAAAGGTGGGGATTTAAGGATGATGATGAAATTAAATCCATCACCTGTCAATCAGATGTCAGCATGCATATTATAGGCAGAATGCATTTCCAGAGGCTCAGACCTAGGTACTCTGGGTTACACAAAGGTTTTGCCCTGTCGTTGTTGAGGCCACAGATTTCTACCCCTGCAATGTCGCAAATGCTGCAATGTCACAGCTGCTAATTTTTCAGCATCCAGACATACCATTTAACTCATACCAGCAGCCTATCTGTTAGCAGTTTACACTTTTTCCACTTACAATCAATGTAAAATGAATGGATCTAATACATAATAAGCAGGATGCAAACCTAGGTTATTTTAGTAAGTTATGGAGATACAAACACCAAAAAAATAGTGACCAAGTCATTAGAACTAAAAGTGACTATTTTTTTCTTTGGAGATTTGCAGAATTTTTTTTGCACAAAAGAAACAAAAGTTTCTACTCTTCACAACTGGATGACAACCATAGGCTCACATTAGAAGCGGTAAAAAATTTTCTGAACTCCACAAAACCTGACTGCTCATATTGGGTTTGTTCAACTATGTGTCAGAGTTGTGTAGGATTTGTTTCACATTTGAGTTCACATAGCCAATTTTCTTTTAACTGATTTTACCCAGCATAGACCCTTCTTGGGTGCTTCTTTCTTTATTCTGCCTATAATTGTTACCTTCATGCACTTGTACTCTCTACAGAATTTGGCATTGAGCTTCACAAGACAGATCCTCCTGAGAAAACGGATGTGTGGCAGTAAAACAGCTAATTGATTAATGAAAGGACAGTTTAGCAGAATCAGAAGGACGTTTCTGATTGATCTGTCTGCTTGGGCCAATTTGGTACAGAATTTTGTTGGGCTTGGGTGCAGACAGAATTTTTTGAGGCTATTTGAGTTTGGGCCAAAATGTGAGGCCCACTTAAAGCTCTAGTCCACATATTAAACACTATAAGTGATGTGGCTGTTTTTATGATATTAGAAATGTTCACAAATGGGTGAAGGTTAGTCCTTAAAACTTAACCCTTAAAAGTTGTTTTTGGTCAATTGAACTTCTCTCTTGGACAATCGATTAGTGAGCCATATCATCTGCCAAAGAAAACATGTTTACGTATTATTTCATCATGTACACATCTATCCTTAGCTAGGATTTCCTCAGTCACATGATGCTACCAAAAGGGTGAAGGTTTCTTCCCACAAGTCATGCTTGGAGTAGATCATTTATTGTCAATTGATTGGGAGTGAGTTGCCTATCCACAGAGAGAGAGCAAGGCCAATGAATTCAACATGATTATCCAAAGCATTCGCAAATTCATATTCATTTAATATTATAACTACAGCATACACTAAACTGCAACGGTCATTCAAATGACATTTTCCTTGCTGAAAGTTTAAAGTCATAGTTACTCAGGAATCAGATTTCCATACCAAACATTCCACACACATGCTTATCACTATACCTATTAAGACAAGCAAAACAGCAGCATGTCACTCATGAAAAAGTTGGTCAGATAAGCCAAGTTCCCCTTTTTTAATGTGTCCACAAAGTCATAATTCTCCGGACAAACCCGAGGCGGCTACGGGGAATTGTGCACCAAACACATTATGTTTTAAAATACAGTTTGCATGCTTCTCTTTCCTGAACAGTATAGTTAGTGTTGCTAAAGGAACCACACATTTAAAAGACAGTTTAGTCGTGTATAAAATGAACTACACAGGCATTTCTGCAAGCTCTGTTGACTAAGGAGTGTGTTGCAACAGTACAACAGAGTAAGATACATATATTTATAAGGCTTGTGTAAGAGCTAAGTTGTTGAGCTAAACGACAAGGATGAAACATCAGAACAGTGACACTAAGTACAAGTGTGTGGCAGTGCTCGTAAATATTAAAAAAAAAAATCACAGTGTAGAGGCTAAATAATAATAACATAATAATGAAGTACAGATATAAGAAAATAAATCCAGAATGGTTCATGAACTTCAAAGAGTCATTAAATTATAAAATAAAATCTGTTTGTGACTCTTGTCTTTTCTTAATAAATATATTCTCCTGTTACCGTAATGCAACCAAAGCTGTCTGAACTAAAACTGCCACTGAACATCAAAAGAAGAGGAGTGTTATTATAAACAAAAACTTGAATATATTCAAAACTCTTACAAGGACTTTAACAGTCAACACAAATAAGAATTAAAAAAGAGAATACACTGAATGCAGATGACATTAATTGCCTTTTGGCCGTGATTGCGTCTCGTCATTCATAAACTTTTTCTCTCTTCACTGTTCCACAGGTTTGTGATGTTACAAATTAGTGTCTATCGCTTCTTCCACCTTTTCTATTGACTAAAAGCTCCACAACACCAGCTAACGCACAGAAGTATCAACTGAGATCACCCGGCATTCCTCTACAATAAATTTCCAGCACATAACATCTGCAAAATTGATGTCATCTGCGAAAAAAACATTCCAAGGGTTTCAGAGCCTCATACAACACCACGCCGGTCATTAAAGAATCATTAGACCAAGTTCACCATTATTTTGTTTTGAGAACAGTGTACCCGGTAGTAAGCACAGTGCATTATGTAGTTTTTCAACAGACTCCTGTTAGCCCGTGGCACAACCGATATACTATTTAGGCAAGAACATCCTTCACAAATGTATTTGTATTGGCAACAACCCAGCTAATAAATGAGTATACAATGCTATTTACATAGTTGTACATAGCTTTACAAGCAAATGACCTTGCAATCCAAACAGTAATGAAGGACATGCAAATGGAATCTGCTTGTTTTTGCTCCAAACATATGATTACTCTGTGTTTAAATTTTATGATGTAATTAACTTACATTTATATGTATGGTATTTGGCAAACACTCCAAAGTGACATACGTGACTGCTTTAAATTAAAGAGATGCTAGCAAACTAAGATTATGCCAGAGATGATTTTAGCACTCTACAAAGGCCCATGCTCTCCTAAACATCATTATACCAACACATCACTTATTCAATATTAAGTTTGGCTTTATATCAGCACATAAGTTGACACTAATGGTTATTTGAATTTGTGGCTTGCTAAAAATATGATTCTGTGACAAACTTCATCTTGGTCAAGTCCAAACCTCCATTTAGACATCAAAACTGGCAGTCAGTCAGTCTTAGGTATGAAAATCAAACAATGAAAATCAAGTGCAAAGAAAATCTGAAAAGACAACCAGCATGTTCTCTGAGCATCCTATCTGTTACATTTTTAATTTAGGAGAGATCTTACTTATGCCTGCAAGCCACGGTTTGATTTCACTTTGTATCTGTGAACTGAAAAACTTCACACACACAAAAAACCCACTTATCACTCATGGAGGGCTTTCTTTAAATGAACATGATGGACCAGAAGAAGTGCAAAAAAAAAAAGAGAGAACAGGAATCTTGATTTTAAAAGGCAAGCTATAATGCAAGGGACGAACAACAAATAGACCTAAGGGCATCGTCTCTTGTTCTGTCTATTTAACTGTATTGCTCTTTAGGAACCATTGTTTTTACCATACCTCTAAGTTTTCATGGTTCCGTTTTAGTCTTTGAGGTAAGGGCAACTTTCACTTCCCAATTCCAAACTCACTCAAACTTTTCCAAGATTTAGCTCATGAGTGTTTAATAATAAGATGATGCGCTAAGGCAGAGACACCAGTGGAAGTGAAATGTAATGAGCCCATTTGTCACATGTGAAAACACCACAGCATTTCCCCATCAGCCAGAGCTGCAGTTTAACGGACCTAGCTCAAGTTCAACCAAACAGGAACCAAAAGGCTGCAAGTGTTTCCATTTATACTCACTTGAATCTTCCTTGACAGTGCTGACACTGGTCCCCAACCCATCCTCGATCACACACGCATGATCCATTGACACATTTCCCGGACAGACAGTTCTTCTCGCACGTTTTAGAGGGAGAGGCATCCGTGATGAGCACCAGGGAGAACATTGCACAAAGCAACAAATACCTGTTCACTCCCTGCAGTCCAAACCAGGGGAGAGGGCTCTTTCTGAGAGCAGACAGCTCAGTCCTGAACATCTTCACACCATCCATGTCTCTCCGAGTTACTATAGGGGACTTTTCCTCTGAGCTTCGTCCCTGTTTTGTTGTGGTACCCAGCTTGTTTCAATTAGTAGGGGGGAATCCACTCCGAGATCATGGATACTCCTTGAATGACATAGCCTAGCTCTCCCCAGAAACCCAATGCTCCTTTTCTCCTGGAATCTTAACCTCTCTGGTCGTAGCAGAAGACAATAAAATCCATCAGGAATAAAGCACTGGTCTATAAAATCTTCTCATCTGGCCACACAGCTGCTGGCTTGCTTCATTGTTTTTGTTTTGTTTTGTTTTACAACAACTGAAAGGAATTTCCTACGTTAGTTACCTCCTGCAGTCACGGGCGGAAAAACCAACGCGTACAATATAGCGAAAATGTCGAAATGGACACATAGCGAACGACTGGGAGGTAAACTAGGAATTCAAAAACAATATTTACAATAAAATAAAATAATATTTATTTAAATGTAGCAAAAGAATCCCCCGCAGCCATTTTTAAGCGTAAACAACTGGCTAGCTAACACAAACAAAAACGGTGCAGCTAGCGAGATGTGTTAGCGTTTTATGGTTTAAAGACGGGTCTTGTTTTTAAACAATTTTTTCGCCACGATGGTTAAGTGTATCCTTGATAAATATATCAGATATTAAGGACCATCCCCTTCGTGAGGCAGGCCGAGGCAGGAAAAGGCTGCCCCCGCAGCAGCAGAGGGAAACCTGTATGTTGTTGCTGGTCTTCTCCGGAGCAGTGAGGGATTTGGTGAACCTGGGTAATTTATCCACTCGCACATCTTCTCTGTTTCGACCTGACTGAGAGCTTCAGAGCAGACTCCCTGGCCTCTGGTAACATGACGACTCCTTTAATGCTCCACTCGGCGTCTCGACTCGGCGGTCTGGTCCCCGGACCACCCCCGGATCAGGGCTGAACTGGCCTCGGCTAGCGGGTGTAGCAGACTGCTGCTAGGGACCAAACTCTCCACAGTCAGGGCCGCGCATGCGCACTGAGCTCGGCTCGTGCGTTTAAAGAGACACCAGGGCAGTGCGGTGCTTGGAACCGAAGACAAATTAGCTCCAGTCTGACTTAGACTAAGTGGCCAGAAATTTGTGGACAGATTTTAGTTCCTCTTTTCTGCAGTGATATCCTCGATTTAAAAGCCTAAAGCTAGATTTTTAAACATGACTGTAAAGATTTAACTGTATTCAGCCAAGTAAACACGTTTTTTAATTTTATATACTACACTATATTGATCCCAGAAGAAATTACTTGAGTCCTCTGCATTTAGGCCATTTATCTAAGTGAAGCAGTGTGAGTGACAATGGCGCTGAGGGAGCAGTGTGTGGTGACAGTGCCTGGCTCAAAAGTTCATCAGTGGTGCCACTGGTGGTACTGAAATTCAAATTCAAATTCAACAATCTTCCAATTGCAGGGGCAACTTCCTAACTACCAGGCCACTCGCTGCCCATAGTGAAGCACCATTACCCACGGAGCAGTGTGTGTGGGGACGGTACCTTGCTCAAGGATACCTCAGTGGTGCCATTTGCAATCCTGGGATTCAAACCCACAAGCTTCTGATTTCAGGGGCATCACCAGACAGCCCTAACCACCAGGCAGCCAGCAACACAGCACCCAGAGAGCAGTGTGTGGAGATGGTACCTTGCTCAAAAGTATCTCAGTGGTGCCACTGGCAGACCTGGGACTGAAACCCACAACATTCCAATCGCGGGGAAATCTCCCTTAACATTAGTGAGGTCAGAACCTGATGCTGGACGTGTAGTTCATTCCACACATTATATTAGGTAGTCCATCAAAAATGCAGTTCCACTGTGCCACAGCCCAGTTCTGGGAGCTTTACACCTTTCCAGCAGGTTCTTAGCACTGAGCATGATCATGTGTGCTGATTCTGTTCCCATTGCTTTTCTATGGAGATTATACAAGCATTACACATGCATGCACACCACTGAATAGGCAACAATGAAGTTAAAATAGCTGAATTTACTAACTGAAAGCTTTCTATGGATACTCTTTGAACATTCAATAAACTTCACTACTTAACCTTATTGATGGTATTTATGTTTTCTCATCTACAGCTTCATGTGATGCTGTTCATTATTGTGTTTATAGTAGGGGTGTAACAGTACACAGATGTCACGGTTCGGTACGTACCTCGGTTTTGGGGTCACGGTTCGGTACGGTTCACAATACAGTTCAATCACGTCTTCTCCGAAAGACATCAGGTACCGAACCGTGAGCCATGTACCGTGACGTTTCGGTACGAATACATGTACCGTTACAGCCCTATTTTATAGTATTTTAGAATTTCACATTTTTTGTACTTGTTTATACATCTTTAACTACTGTTTCCTCAATTATTAACATTATTGTTCATTTTACAGTACAATAAGTCATTGCGCAGTACAAGGATGATTGATCTGTTTACAGTGCATTGTGTTAATAAATAAACTGTCATAGTTAAGTACCAGGAGCTATGAAATAAGTCTGGGCTTGTTTTGCTCACAGGCCTAGGCCAGTACCGGAATGGTGAAATTTACCCATCTCCCCAGGTTTCAGTCGGCTTTGGGTAATAACACCCTTTGCCCTTTCCACAGTGCACCACCCACACCATGGGACTAGAGCCATAATTTCAACCACAATACTGGATGACAGCATCCACACACAAACACACATTTTTTTTTCCCTTTTTCCTGCTGGTCTTCTTGCTGCCATGCTATTATTAGAATCGCAGCCCTGCAACAGTAACATATGGTGCCACCCCAACACTTACATTACTGGAGTAGATGTTTTTTTTGTGTCATGCCTGTAGTCTAAAGAGGAACCAAGTGAGAAAATGCTTCTGTATAGTAAGGCTTCACCAATCGCTGAACTGTTCGCGTAACGAAAACATAATGTGGATCCTTTGAACCTAAAGAATATTTAAATATGTAATATATATATAAATTATACTTGTGTAATGATACACATACATTAATAGTATATTAGTATGATTTTTCATATATAATTTTTTTGACATGAAAATTACCCTTTTTTTTTTTTTTATAAATGGAATAGGGAGGGAGAGAGAGAGAGAGAGAGAAAGCAAAACAACAGATATTTACACCCCTGCTAAGGGATGGGTAAAAAAAAAAAATGCAGTGTTTAATTTTCTGAATCTCAAATTAAAAGCATGAGAAATCTACATCAAACTTCGTAAACGTATTAAATAGAACCACCTCACAGTTAAAAGCAACCCTAGAAAATCGTAAGAGCATGTCCTGATTTATATTTTGTTTTTTAAGGCCACCTTGGCGTTCAGAAAGATGTCATCCTTCCATGATTTCCCGTTTCACTGGAGTAAAAAAAGAGATCACACAAGCAAACTCTATTCATCAGACAGGACAATATACTAATAAAATGTGCAGACATTCTTAAATCAGGCAGTGACTATAAACAGTAAATAAAGACCTGAATATATTCATGCCGACTGTTAGGGCTACAGATAAGAAGTTTAAAATAACTGGAGCTGTACAGATTCAGACTGGAAGTGGGCACAGATTTATTTTGCCACTAGACACAGAGATGATGATTAAACATGCTTCCAGGATCACACAATCTACCAAACACCAACTATCTATTTGGAAAATGTCTCAGAGGAAAGCTTGGCTGTTTAACTAACCAACCAGAAGATTGCTAGACACTTCTGGAACTGTGTGTAACTGGTTATATAGGAAAATAACTTTTAAGGACCTGTAGTGCTTTGGGGCTGCTTTGTCTCCAAAGATCCTGGGAACCTGGTTAGGACACATGGCATCATGGACTCCACCAAGTCCCAGGAGATTAAATAATAAATAAATAAATAAATAAAAATCTGTTTGCCTCTAAAACTGGGTCTTCCGGCAGAACAGTGATCCAAAGCATAAGACCAAATCCACATTAAAACAGTTAAATGACCACAGGATCAAGTTTTTGACATGGCCTCCCCAGTTCCTTGATTTAACCCCCCTGGAAACCTATAGGCTACGCTGCACAAGCGAGTCCAGAAGAGGACCAAAGAGTCTGGAGGAACTGGATTGAGGGATGATCTCATCCTTTGCTTTACATTCTTATCAAACATTGCAAAAGGGATTCTCACTGATGTTATATTCTGGCAAAGAGAAGGTGCACATGGAACTAAATGCAGGGGGACCAATAACACAGTTCAACAAAATCATCAGAGTTAAGTTCATGTGGGTTTGTAGTGTTTTTCATGCTGCTTTTAGTTTTTGCAGATGTACAGTTTTTGTGATGAAGCTAGTTCTATACTGCATGATAGTTGGTATAATGATCATATAATAATCATATGCTG
>JBBPDC010078726.1:0-10380 GCA_037974485.1 Hemigrammopetersius urotaenia
GAGTATCCTCTGCAAAAGTATGTCTGTCTAGACCTACTGATAACCAATTAGTGAGAGAGAGAGAGAGAGAGAGAGAGAGAGAGAGAGAGAGAGGGGTGGGGAGGGGAATGTTTTATTTCTTCTTTGAGAACTGATGTTTTGCCTGTGGCTGATGCATGTTTGTGTATTGCCCCTTTTTAGGTATCAGTCCGCTGTACTGCAACTTGTTTGCCCTGATGAGGGAGAGTGACCGCATGTGGTATGCGCCCAATCATGTCTTTAAAGCAGACCGGTCCACCAATGAGAAGCTCTTGTTCAGAATAAGGTATCTGTTTAGTGTACCATCAGTGTGTGCATCTTCTTCGTTTATCTGCACTCGACAAGCATTGAATTTTTTCAGAAACATTTCACAGTTAGATGAGTGTCAACAAGCATTATTGATATCTAATTTAGTCTGTTCCAGAACATTCTTTGGGTTTACACTGCTAATATAATATATTTTAGAATGAACTGATTTGGAATTTATCTGAATAGGTGGATCAGATTCCGGGTTCTTCTGTTACCATTAGAAAAACAATGTTTCCATTTATCCCAAGTACAGAAGGCTGGATTTTGTAGAGAAAAAGAAGTTAACACTGCATTTGCATGAAATATACTTAAATATGGCACATTCTGCCAGATGTAATGTACAATTACAGTTTATTAGCAGAATGCATTATATTGGTCTTGTATGTGTGAAAGTTTGGCTGATCACATCGTCCCAGGTCTCAGTGCTTACTTGATCAGTGTTGCCCAAACTTTAACATACACAAACTGTTTCTTCCTACTTCTGTATGTCTATTTATTCTCTATGTTCTCTCACATAGACTTGATGATGTGTTTTAAAACACTGTATGACGCTGTTGCTTACAAATATAGAAACTACTACATCAGATTGCTTGGTTTAGTTTGCACTTTTGAACGATTACTTTAAAAGTGCCTGACACATGTTCAGTCTTGCTGCAAAACGGTTTTTAAAGGGCAGTTTATAAAGCAAATCTCAATCTTACTCAACCATGAGTTGGTCTGTGTTCTGAATTACTCAGCACAGAAAACACCTGGCTGCTGGAACTGATAAAAATACTGTTGTGGTTTCAGAGGCTTTTTTTATGGTGTGCTTGAACATCCTGATTGTTCAAGCACACCACAGTTATTTTCTGTTACATAATATTATGTACCAACAAGCAGATTTTGAAAACATTAATCGAGGCTTGTCACCAGTCATAAGAACCAACACAAATTTTTAGAAGTGCTGAAATAACTGTTGATAATATTTAATCCGTTTATCTTGATATTACTTTAATAATTAATCAAGAAATTGCATACATGTGATTTATAACAAAAGATATTTTAATTTTACCAAAATTCGTGAAATTTGTTACTATGAACACATCAGATCCTCCTAGTCTTCTCTTTCAGAGATGCTCACAAAAGTACTAATAGCGCCCCCTTGAGGAATATTTTTACACCACACGATTCTACACAACCAGGACAAACAGCTAGTTTTACTGTTGATGACAAATTAGTCATTTCAGTTGTGCAGTTGCAATTAGTTATTTAATTTTATAATTTCAAAGACTGTATATGTAATTGAACAGGTCAGAGATATACAGTTACTTTCCAGTAAATTAATTTAATTTACTGTAATAAAAATACAAAACCAAAAACATGAGAACACTCAAAACACTCCACGGGGGGAAATTCTGGATTGCAGCTGCATCAAAACGCAACAGCCAATAAGCGGCAAGGTGAAATAAATAGGATTCTCGGTTTGGCTGCTTTCAAACCTCCTGCCTCTGAGTAGAGTGATATTTCACCATCCCAAGATGTGCTTTCTTTGTGTTGCCAGTGCCAAAAAATGTATAGATATTTTTTATATGGAAATGTAGCTGGATTTACATAACTAGAAAATTGTTATTCTTAATTAGCACAAAAATGCATGAAAAATTATACATTGCCACAAAAAAGGCTGTGACGTTTGGGCTCGTCTGCTATGCCTTCTCTTCCTCATGCTGGGTTGTTTATTTTTAGGCAGTTCTTAGCAACCCAGCACGACGACGATGGGATATGGTGGACCAGGCCCGGATGTCGCAAAAGCAAAAAATGGCGAGGATCCGAGTTAGTACGGGGGTTTCAGTGAACAATTATTCGTTCGGTTCTCTGAAACCTCTGACTGCTGATCTGCGTTAAAGTGGGGGTTTCCTATATTCCCTTATTTCTCCTCTATTATACTTTTTAAAGCCCTGGAATACAATCAGCACACCTAAACAGTACAAATTAGAAACCAGTTTGGAACACTTCAACTGACAATTAAAACATTTTGGGACAAGTGTTAATGAAAATTAACTTTTCTCAAATTGTAGAATCTGTCTCTGTTTATTTCTTTTTTGTAAAAATGGGGTTGAAATCTCTTTATTTCTCTTTCTGTTACTTCTCACCCCTATAGGTTTTATTTCCCTGGCTGGTACGGCAATGGATCAAGTAATGCTCATCGTTATGGTGTCACTAAAAACTCTGAGTCTCCTGTGCTAGATGACGTAACCATGTCCTACCTATTTGCCCAAGTAAGTACGGATCTGTTTCTTTGTACTGAGATTTATGCCAGTCACACATTTAGTTTTAATTAAAATTTATTTAATTAGCCTTTCGATAAATAAAAAGTTTATTCAATCCTTCATTCGATTCATTTAATAGAACCAGTCATTCTCGAAGTTAAATCAGTTTAAGCTGTGATTCATGAAGTTAAAGGGGTTTAATCTGTTCTTTTTCAAAGTAAATCTTTTTAATCAGTTCTTCGGTAAATGAAACGAGTTTAGTCAATGTTTCATTAAGGTGAGTCAGTTTAATTAGTGCCTTTTGATGGTAAACAAGTTTAATTAATAACATATTAAGTTAAATTACACGCTGCTGGAATTAAACCAGTGGTATGTGACTGGTTTTTTTGTTTGTTCAGCCATCAAAAAATTCACAGTCATGGTCAGTGATGGCTTGAACCATGGGGTGTGCTCTAGAATGTAGTGCATAGTGTGCACTGAGCACTTTCTTCTGTAGTGCACACTGCTGTGGGTAAGTTTTGGCCTAAATGGAATGTTTTACACTTAGCGGAAGTGACAAAGTAACATTTGATTGTGATTCTCCAGCCGCCAAAATATCTGCCGGCCTTTGTTTACACAATGAATTTCCTCGTGAATTTTTTTGCTTTTGTTTTTGTCAAGTTGCTTCTGCTTGGGCTTGCACCCGGCATTTCTGCCATTATTCAACTCTGAAAACGTGCGTCCCTTCCCTTCTGCTACGTAATCAAAATGGCGTCCGTTCAGTCCGTGTGGTATCGGTCGTTCCGCACTTCGTTTTTTGGACATTTTCAGTGCACCATCCGCACTGCATTTTAGCTTGGTAGTCAGTGTGAACACACTATACACTAAAACATAAGTGTGTGATTTTGCTTTTGTCTGAGATTTTGTGTGTCTGCACTTTCAGGAATAGGCACAGTTTCCACTTTCAGAATCCCAGAGGAAAAAAGACTAAATGAGGAATATAGAATAGAATTGTAACCTCAGCTGATTGATTAAAAACATCTAAATTAAAGTTACTCCACTGTCATATGATCTATGATATAGTGTGGTATGGTATATAACCCATTTCGGTAGTTTTTGTGGATGCAACTCTTATTTATATGGTTACAGTTTACATGGTAATTCTACACTAATTTCCTGGGATACTCTATGCCCAAATCCATGGTTACAGTTGGAGTAATTAGGTGTAAGAAAACATGCCGCAGTACTGTTCAAATGGTATTATGGTGATAATAAGAAAGTAAAGATTTCAGCCCATTATTTCCAAAGATGAGGCTGTTAGAATGAACATGATGTAAGACATAACAATTAGCAACATTTAAAAAGCCCAGTGTGGGAATGTGAACTATATATGTTTGGTAGCTGTCTTAGTTTGTGGGGTGTGTGTGTGTGTGTGTGTGTGTGTCTCCAACTTCGTAGTATACCTGCCATTCCTGAAACCAAATCTTTGCCCATGATAGTAAGCTTCACTGGTATAGAGGACAGGGTACATGTATACACATACACTAAGCAAGATTTATATCCACCTGTAATACAGCTGTAACATATTAACGCAGCTGTAACATATATTATGCTGTAACACAGCGTTTTGTGAACAGGGTGCAGCATTGCCCTCTTCTTGGTATTTCCATTTTTAGTCTGTTACAGTTTGTCATGAGTCCTGGCCTGTTTGGAGTGATTGCCCAGCAGTTCCTGCCAAATTATTCAGAACTGGTGCAGACTTTTTCCTCTTTATAGCTTTTGTTGTTCAACAGAAAAAGGAAGTCATGGAACATTATTGCTTAGTTTGCACTAAAATATGTGATTGTGTGCGAGTATGCGTGAGTATGTGTGTCTGCGTGTGTGTCCTTGTTTCTTTGACTTGTTTTCCTTGAACTGATTTACTTTTACTTTCTAGACAGAGTGGATTCCAGTAATAAAAATAAAAAAAACACCCAAAAGGATAATGATATATGCTTTGGCTTTTGCTTTGGCCTATTTACAGTCCTCCAGTCCTCCTCTTAAGCACTGAGCCTTTTAGAGGACTGCCATCTGTGTTTTCAAACCAGAGCATTTTATCATCAAACCCGGAGAAGAGGCAGTTAACAATGGACATTATATTAGACACAGAAATTAGCTAACATTAGGTATCATTAGCTGAAGGCTGAACACAGCAGTGCAAAAGAATAGATTTAACATGATGAGTTACGTTATCCACAGTATGGGTTGATTGAAGTAACAAGGTTTCAGACATGCTCAAAGAGCACAAGGACCAAATATTTTACAGCTCAAATATGGACATGGATGAGTTAACACAATTTTGCCCACCCCATAATTCCATCTATGCTATTCCACCATAGTTTTAATTTTTATATTAGAGACAAATGTGGAAAATAGTCCAGTTTGAATAGTTCTCAGTTGTAAACTTTAGATTCTCTTTTACAAAATTGTTGCCAGTATGCACTGCTTCAACAGTGTTCCTTGCATTTTGAGTCCATTCAACAGCAAACTCTTTTCAGATAAGTGCTCAGTTACATGTTTCATATATTGGTCATGGTTGGAGAACAATATTTTTCTGTTAGCGTTATCTATCCTAAGTTCAATATATCATACCTCAGCCAGCTTTTCACAAAGATTGGGGTTTTTTTTTCATTCCTTTATTTATTTATCTTTTGCACCCCCTCTCTGTCTCTCTTTCAGTGGAGGAGTGACTTTGTGGATGGCTCAGTCAGTGTCCCTGTCAGCCATGATGCTCAGGAGGAGTGTCTGGGTATGGCCGTATTGGACATGATGCGGATTGCTAAGGAAAAGACTCGCTCACCAGTCGACATTTACAACGATAGCAGGTACGCAAAAGGTCACAGGCCTGATATCACAAACATCACACACTCTCACTGCAGGGTTTGTGCCTGTATGCCTGAATATTCTCATGTAATTAGTGCCATGTCTGTGACCCCATTGTCTTGTTAAAGCATAAACAGATGGAGAATGGGTGCTAAAGGATGAAACTGTTCAAGAAAAGATCAAAAACCCTTCAGCAAGTATTTTCAGGCTAATTGTGAATTGTGTCTTTATAATGGATTCTTTTGTAGTTATTTTCATAGGGTTTTAATCCCGTTGTGCAGAAACTCCAGCATTTGGCAGACATAACCCGTTGTCAAACAGCTTTGCGTGCGTGTGTGTGTGCGTGCGTGCGTGCGTGCCTGCATGTGTTCTGAAAGGAAATTGGGTCGTTAGCAAACATTACACACTCATTTAGCCACTAAAAACATGGCCATGAAAACTTAATTGTGACCACACGTATCACCTTATCACAGACACAAGCAGAGGCAGTAACTAACTGTCTGATTAGATTACACTCGGGGACCTCAGATCTTCATAGCCTTGTAAGAATGTGTGTGTACCCTCTTGCCATCTCTCTGACTAAGTAGATCCTCTTTTACCACTCAGAGGTTTTGCTTGTCAACTATTTAATCCATAACGGTCTTACTGAATTTAAATTATGATTATTGTCCATAATTTAAAGTCCAGGCTTGTTTTTCTGACCCAGAAAAGTAAACTATCCACATGATTTATAAAAAAGAAGTCAAAACTAAAATGTAACATTTTTCTGCAAAGTGCACAATTTCAACTGGGCAAAAATAATATGCCCAGTCCACATTTTTTGTTTTAACGTATGCCCAGTCCACATTTTGTGTTTTAACGTATGCCCAGTCCACATATTATTTTTTTTCCCAGTATATTTCATTTAGCAATTAAACAGTAGTTCTGTATTAAAGTGTGCAAAAGTGTGTTCTGTTTAGAGAACTTGGCACATTCTTCCACTGCTTCATGGTCCAGTTCTGACGCTTATGTGCTCTTAGTAGGTGCTTCCGATGGCCAGTGGTCAGAAGTGATACACTAGGTGTTCTGAAAGAAAGGTAACACCTTTCTTTCAGAACCAGCATGAACCTTTTTCAGCAGTTTGTGCAACGATAGCTCTTCTGTGGAATCAGACCAGGAGGACTAACCACTCCCCTCTGACAGGAATTAGGCTTTGGGTACTCATTGGGTGCTTACTTTGAATGTTGGGTGCTTATGACCCATGAACAGGGTCACCGGTTGACCTGCTTTGGATATAAATATTTATATACTCACTCTCTGTATCTCCCTCTCTTTCTGTATCTCTCTCTCCCTCTCTTTCTGCATCTCTCTGTCCAGCTATAAGAGTTTTCTCCCTAAAGGAATGCGGGCTCATATTCAGGATTACCACTTTGTCACTCGGAAGCGGATCCGTTACCGTTTCAGAAAGTTTATTCAGCAGTTCAGTCACTGTAAGGCAGCCCTGAGGGATCTGAAGCTGAAGTATCTGGCCAGTCTGGAGAATTTGCAGCCCGCATTTTACACCGAACGCTTTCACGTCTCTGAGCCATCCATTGGCAAAGTCACCATTGTTGTCACCGGCAACGACGGCATCCAGTGGACCAAAGGGAAAGACACAGACGTACTGGTATAGTTAAACTTGACTTTTACAGGACGTTTTAAATTAGTAAAGGTTGGCTAAAATGCTGCATAGGAATACATGTAAGATATATTTACAATATCTATGAACAATCTACAATTAAATTAATGCAGAGTGCATATTCTGCTTTCTCTCTTATTTCTCACACACGCCCCTTATTCTCTGTTTCTGTGTGCAGAAAGACGACCTGCAGGTATACTGTGATTTCCCTGAAGTTATTGACATCAATATCAAGCAGGCCAGCAAAGACGGGTCCATCGAGAGCCGTATTGTCACCATAAACAGACAGGACAGCCAGACTCTGGTATATGACAGACATATATGTCTATGTCCGATATCTAATATATATGTGAATGTCGAACATTGTGTGTTTTATTTTTCTACATTATTTGAACACAGAAGCCACCCTTTACTTGTGCAAAACTTCCATGTTTGTAACAAATTAACAAGGTCCAAAAAGATTTCCAATTGAATGTTTTACTATACATTACATAAAATGTAAATAATATTAACGATCCCTTCTCTAACGTTACTGTGTTGTCGATTTTGAAGCTGTTGCAAACATATCACTCAAACCAGAGTTTAAATAGAGTGAATGCCATTAAATTAATGAAAGACATTATTAAAATGTCTTTTCTCTCTCTTTCTTCGCTTTCTTTCTCCCTGATTTTTTCAATCTCTGTCTCTAGGAGTTGGAGTTTCATTCGTTGATGGAGGCCCTGTCCTTCGTGTCTTTGATTGATGGCTATTACAGACTAACCACAGATGCGCATCATTATCTGTGCAAAGAGGTGGCGCCACCCAGACAGCTAGAGGCCATTCGGAGCAACTGCCACGGACCTGTCTCGTGAGTACACACACACACACACACACACACACACACACACACACAGAGATAATTTCTGTCATTTATTTATGTCAAGTTTTTTGTTTAACCCTGTAAATGTCAGTATACAGTAATTCTAGAAAAACTCTCCTGGCCTAATTTGAAGTTGAACATGACCTTGGCTGTATGTTGCAAAGGTTAGCTAAATAAACACTAAACGTTTTTTAAAAGATTTATGTTTTGAACTTATTTTTGATTCATGTCAGCACTGCTGTCTAGATCAGCAGAAATTCTGTAAAACGTAATCGCAAATATTTAATTTGAATGCACTCTGTGGAGAATATTTAGACTGCAGAGCACACTTTTAAATTAACCCATGTACTGTGTTTATAGGTCAAATTGCAAATGAATCACTAAGCCTATTAAATGAGGGGGGGGGGAAATGAATTGTCAAAATCAGCTACTTTTTGTGGCGGATCTAATTAAAATAAAAAAGATGACGAATTTGTGACATTGTGACCTCCTGTTCTATAGTTTAACATGCTCAATCAAAAAGATGAATCACCAAAGCAACCACACCATCATCATATGAATCACTTCCTATAGCAGCGGTTGCACCACTTTCATGTTTCTTTTTATTCCTTTTTCCTTTTTAATGATCTTCTCATCATCTTCTCAAACATGTAGAATTCCCATCTGTAATTTCTGTCACTATATGACTCTGGCTTTAGAATGGAGTTTGCTATTTGTCGACTGCGTCGATGTGACAATGCTAAAGGAATGTACATCCTGCGCTGCAGCCCAAAGGACTACGACAAGTACTTTCTGTCTTTTGTGGTGGGGGTGAGTGAAATCATGTCTTGTGGATTTTGTGAAGATTAATGTGAATAAAAATGGAAATCAAATGCTAACTGAAAAAACCTGAAGAGAACTTTTTAAAGCACATCCAGTCACGTTACAGTGGATGCAGCACCCTGTTACCCAGCAGCAATGACCTGGAAACAAACACAACCAGATAAAGCTAGAAAGAAAAATCCCAAACAAAATTAAACTTTTTATAGCTTTAATAATATACATATTTTTGCATAGTGACACTTTTGTGTTTGTGTTTGTGTTTGTGTGTGTGTGTGTGTGTGTGTGTGTGTGTGTGTGTGTGTGTGTGTGTGTGTGTGTGTATAGTATGAAGGTGCGTATGAGTATAAACACTGTCAGATAGTGCGTACTCCAGCCGGTGAGTTTGTCCTGAGCGGGGCGAAGTGTGTGTTTGGCAGTTTGAATGAACTTCTGCACCGTTACCAGAAGGAAGCGCTGCACTCGGAGGGTCACATCTTCCAGTTCACCAAGTGCTGCCCACCCAAGAGCAAAGGTCAGATATCGCACAGAACTTCCAGTTAATTTGCGAAGGTTTAATTTCTAACACAGGATTATCTCATTTTCTGTCTCTAATGTACAACAGACATTTTTGTCATGCACAGACCCTAAAGTACAGAAATCACAGAAACATAATTTGTTAGGATTTTGGCCATTGCATCACATGCCAACTAAAGCACTGTCAGGTGAAACGAGTGAAACAGGGTGCAATACTAAATATACAAAAGTTTGTGGACGCATAATCATCCAGCATTTCTTCTGAAATCAATTGTTTTCTGCAGCAACAGTCTCTAGACTTTGAGGAAAGCTTAACAGTTGATGTTGCAATGTTGCTGTGAAGATTTGATTGCATTCAGTAGTAGGAGCATTATTGAGGTCAGGTGCTGACGTTAGAGGATCAGTTCGGGATGCTATTTTAACTCTTTCTTATTGTATTGTATGGAGCTCCAGAGCATCCCATTCTAATGATTAGTGTTTTATTATTTAGATTATATAAACTGTGTGTGTGTGTGTGTGCCGTTGAACAGCTGTCAGCAATTACCTGAAGCGTGAATTCACTGGATACTGTCTGAATATATTTTGAACATGCTTTAGCTGCAGTTTATAAAGGATACTTGCCTTATCGAAGTATGTTATTAATGAAGTATGTTTCTCCAGAATGAGTAGAATGGAGTGAAAGTCTTTCTTCAATGCAGCATTTTCTATGAAAACCAAAAAACAGCCTCCTGTTGTTTGTACACATGTAACACATAGTGGATGTTAGTGCCGTTACTTACTGGTAATCTGCTGTAGCACATATTTTGACAAACTGATATCTAGCTTAAATAAATACAGAAAATACATTTTGCCCTCTAACCACTATCTTTCTGTTTTCTTTCTGTTTTCTTCTGCTCTCCCAATCTTTACAGACAAGACAAATCTGTTGGTCTGCAGGAGTAACCAGGCTTCAGAAATGCCTCTTTCTCCTTCACTCTTTAGACACAACATCAGTCAGATGGTCTTCCACAAGATCCGCAGGGAGGACTTGGAAACTGTGAGTTTACCTTTTCCTCACAGCTACACCTACATTCACACACACACACACACACACACACACAAAAACACAAACACAC
>JBBPDC010078736.1:0-10379 GCA_037974485.1 Hemigrammopetersius urotaenia
CACACACACACACACACACACACACACACACACACACACACACACACACACACACACACACACACACACACAGCTGCCCCTAAGAGCTGAACACATCGCAAATAAAATGGATTTCTTAACAATTGCCTCAGTAAGTTTATTTAACTGCCAGCTGTTCCCTTTAGCAAATTCACCAAATGCGATCCAATGTGTATGAACATGTATAATCAGACACAGAATTTATCAGAATTAGTGATACGCATTCCAGTTTCACAGATCCCATTCAGTGCTTTGTGATGCCAGCATAAACCCCACCATTTTGGTTCACACATATTATACACACTCTACAGCAGAGTGTCACTGTTGCCTCTCTATCTGATCTCTCCCTGCTATGTTTTTGCCCTATTAGTGTAAAGAGGGCCCACTCACCGGGAAAATGAAACTAACGTTCAGATACACTTTAATTTGTTTGGTTATCAGGTGCGGTAAAGTCAGTGACCCCTGCAGTGATTACAAAATAAAGATGACTTTGACCACTACAAGCGCGCACACACACACACACACCCACACACACACACACACACACACACACAGAGTCACAGGATGGATACCACTATTGGACACAGTGTCACAAAATTCTTAGAAGTAGCTGCAGATGTCTAGCAGTTTGAAAGGTTTTCAAAGGAATCTTGGTCTGTTCTCATGGCTACTGAGAAGACCAAGACTAAATAATAGTCTTATTTATTTATTCATTTATTTATTTATTCGTTCGTTCATTTATTTATTTATCTCAGCGGAGTTCTGAACCAGGGCTGGGAGACACATTCTCTATACTGGGATGCTTTTTTCCAGGTTTACAGATTTTATGTATGTGTACTATTTTTTATTTTTGATCATTTATTATTGATAACGAACAGTATACTGAATTTCGAGAAATCTAACCGTTAAGGGTCGTTAGAGTAGATACAACACCGAGCTAAAACTATAGAGGTATTCCCTTTGCTGTGTGTGTGTGACTGGATTCTCTTCATCTTTTGTTACTGCCAGTCTTTTACGCTCAGCTCTGCCTTGTTTTTAACAGACACATTTCCTGATAAATCCCGCCTCTTTCGGCTGTGATTGGCTAATAATATGGCAACTTCTATGCTCAGATTGGCTAATTTTATACAACACAGCAGATAACCAGTCTTGGCGAAAGTAGCAAGGGACTACCAGCCACTCATCATCCAAAACCCAACTCATTTTATTATATCACACGAATCACACACTGATTTACTGGCAGTCTTGCGGCCCATAAAAAAATTCAAAAGGGCTGGATTCGGCCCACAGGCCACTAGTTGAATAGGCCTGATCTATGCAAATGTATAGCAGAAAAGGAACATGGGACATTTTATAGACCACCAGTGGTGAAAACACAGTTCCCATGATCCATAATATAACACAAAACACATCTACACATTCTGGAGTTAAAAGTGTGAGTTAAGGTGACACCTTTATCTATCAAAACCAAGCTTTTCTCAATACAAAGAGTGACGCTGTCTCTGATGGCATTTTATATCAATGTGTTGGTATCAAAGACAGCAACTGTAAGGCTGTACGACACCTATCTAAGAGCTTCATTAACTCGGACATAAACCTACATAAACGTTTTTAAAAGATTATTCCATCAAGCGCTGAGGTTGATGAGGTGAAATGATACCTGGGAATGTTAACATAAGCAATTTTCTTCCAGAATCAAAAAGGTTTTCTGGTTGTCATAATCCTTTACAAAAGTTTTATGTAGGTTTGTCAGTTTCCAGTACAAGTCCTTTTTTATGAGTGATGTCCGCCAGTGAAGTGTTATCAGCTTGTTGCTTGGTGCTTGTTATTTTATTCCTGTTTAGTTTTGGCCGTGCAATACCAAAGAAAAACAGACAGGAGGCAGATGTTTTTTTTGGCATTGAAAAGGTCAGATGGGCAGAGAAAGAGGAAGGAGGGGCGGCTGAGCCACGCACTTAGAGTTTTCCATACTGTTTCCTACAGCTCAGACACCATACTCAACTGAAGAAGTTTTCTCAGTCCTCGCTTGTATTGAAGCACTGAGGATCTTTTACTGTGTTTCATGTGTGAAAGTGAATGGCTTATGCTGTATCTGATCTAGTCCTGCATACAGGTGCTGGTCATGTAATTAGAATATCTTCAAAAAGTTGATTTATTTCACTAATTCCATTCAAAAAGTGAAACTTGTATAATGTATACATTCATTCCACACAGACTGATATATTTCAAGCGTTTATTTCTTTTAATGTTGATGATTATAACTGACAACTAATGAAAACCCCAATTCAGTATCTCTTGTAGTAGTAGCTTTGTGAAAGCCCACCTTTTGTTTGACTGTAACTTACAGTAAGTACTCTCAGTCAAGGCGAAGCCACACTGTGCATTGTGGTCTATATCCTGGATTTCACAGTGCGTCAGACAGGGCAGTGTGTGGGAGGATCAAAGTCAGCAGCATGACGGGAGGGCAAAGGAACTCCAAATCATCCTACAGTATTGCTGCAATGAAATAATGACTCAAGTAAAATTCAAAGTAGCTAACAAAATCATCAGGAGGAAAAAGATCAGTTACTTTCCAATTACTGACACTATAAAACTGTAGTAGAGCATCTACAGGCCCTGGGTATTTATTAGGTGCTGTTCTTCGTTTGTACTCCTTTTTGTATCTTCCACATTAAAATGCTGAAGGTAAGAGGTGTTAGGAGGAACTGGTACTGAGCCAGTAGAGCAGAATGAAAGTAAACACAAAAGATGATTTGTGAGGGACTAAAGCAGAAGTGGAGAAAAGCCTATTCTCCCCACTAATATACTGTGGCAGAAGTAAAAGCGTCAGTATTTGACATTCAAATGTTTTTTAGGTACAGCTGAGATAAAGTGAGTGGTTGCCCACATCTGTGTGTGTGGTATCACACAGAAGGCCTCAGGTGGGCTTGCAATGCTCACACTTCACTGTGGGTGAGATATTTTAGACACTGTGAAGGAGCAATTCACGTCATTTTTCAAACATAAAATGTGTACAGAAGAAAGCAAATATGTTGAGTTTATTCCAGTCATATTCCTATTGATCCATTCACCATGAAATATAATGTAATGCTGTGTTGAAAAATGTAAAAAAAAAAAAAAAAATTAAAAAAGAGGAACAAGATACATGTTTTATCGCACACTACATGCCCAAATGTATCCAGACAACCCACATTAAATAATGGATTCGGAACACCTATTGCTGACACAGTAGTTCAAGTGTGCACACACAACTCTATAGGAAAGTGTGACCAATAGAATGGGACTCTCTACAGCAGCTACACGTGAGCCTAAGCTCATCATGGCTGATATCAAGTCGTGGCTAGAGGGTAAAGCCCTCCAGCATAAGGCTGGGGAGCAGTAGAACCAAGTTCTCTGGTGTAATGGAGCTCTGTCCAATACCTTTGGGCTGACATCACTAATGCTCTTGTGAATGAATGCAATCAAATGCTCACAGCAACACTTAGTGTAAAGGCCTTCCTGAATTGTAGAGTCTGTCACTACAGCAACAGGGGCAAAACCCTGTTAATACCCTTCAGTTTCAGAAGTGCAAGCAGATGAGCAGGTGCCTACAAACTTTGTGTCTGCATTAGAGTTTCTGGTTTAACAGTTGCACAAGACATTAAAACAATGTTAAGTCTGAACTTGAACTAAACTCAAGTACATGGAGTTACTGTTGGGCCTGATAAGGAAACATGGGGACCATAAATCTGGGTGGAGTTATTCCTGTGTACACCGTCAGGAAATGATTCAGCATCATTGTTTCAGTGAGATATGGGAAAAGAATTAGAACAAGTATTTACACATAACATATAACACAATTAGGGACAAAGAGAAAGCTGGGTATGTAGATAGATCAGCTAAAAATATACAGTTAAGAGAAAAGATTTGTATTCATTGTGATTCAGTTTTATTCTCAGTTAAACACATTTCAGTCAGGATAATAGCAAGCCAGTATTTGATCAAAAGCAGTCACTGCCATAAGAAAATGACTTTGCCATGGATTGGTGAATTTGGTCTGCAACAATGTCCAATATACTTGTCAAAGTAGCATCCACATGAATGCCAGGACACACAGTGCCATCTTCCTACCTACCCATAGTGCATCCTGGTGCCATCTATTCCCCAGATAAGTGACACACATCAGAACTGAGCAGCTTCTTCCGTTGTTTAAAAATAACAGCATGAACATAAAAGTAAACACAAATTTACAGAACTGATGTGTGTGAGTGTGTTCGCCTTAACCATTTTAAGCCTGTCCTTCTTGGATCCCAGTCTTACAGTCTCCACCTAGCACCTCAGTCAGTCCTTCATTCAATTGAAGTCAGGGGCTATGGATGGAACAGAACAAAACTGAACATATTGACCATATATTTTTAGTTTTAACTGTATTTGTGTGTTCATTTGCTGTATTTTGAAAGATACATGAAAGATACACTCATTTCAATATTTTGAAACACATTTCATACTGTTGAAGACTTTCATATAGTAAATGAGATTCAAAAGATTTTTGAACACTTCTCACTGTCTTTTTTTTACTCCCACTCTCTACCCCCTCCACAACCACCGCACCACACACACACGCACCACTTTCCTCTGCCCCCTTTCTGTATGTGTGTCTCTCTGGCTCTCTCTCAGGGGTTTGAATTAAGAGAACAGGAAGCAAAATAACCGAATAGTAGAAGAAAGGGGTAGAGGGGGTTTCCACAGCAGAGCGTAAGGGGGAAAGGTGTGGGTGAGATGACAATGTGAGTGTGAGAGTGTGTGTATGTGTGTGTGTGTGTGTGTGTGAGAGAGAGAGAGAGAGAGAGAGAGATAGAGAGAAAGAGGGGAACATGTTCTGCTTGTGGTGGACAAAGTGACGCAAAGAGGAGTGACAAAGTGACTGACGGAAGAGACAAGAGACAGTGACGACACAAAAGAGGCGTAAAGCCCAACAGGAGTCTGGTGAAGAACCGAGCAACACAAATTAAAACTGAGACGAGGGGGGGGAACAAGAAGATTTTAGAAGAAGAAGAAATAAATCATCAAGATTCCGGATTTCAGGAAAGAATTTTTAGATACTAAATACCTAAAGCACCACAAGCTGCAGCGACGGAAGGAGGTCAAGAGTAGGTGCCATAAAGACAAAGCCAGACGACGGTCAAAAGATGACCTGCCCCAATTCGAACCAGTACGAGAACGCTGGAAAGTGCTGTGGTCGCTGTCCACCAGGTGAGCCAAATAAAAAAACTACGTTGAAAATAAATCTTGGCGTACTGTTCTGTACTGTAAATATTATGACTTATGCTCATACAATAAGCACAACAAACCATGTTTCAGGACAAGCTTTTAGAACAAGCTATTATAGAACTATAATTTTACTGTGCCAAAATAAACTATTTATTATATTGAACAGCTTACCATATAAAATATCACTGTTACATTTTACACCAGGAAACGTTGCGTTTTGAGGCATATCCTCATTGTTGGACCTCATAATTGTTTTGTCATTTTTTATACATAAACCTTTATCAAATAAAGGCTGTTCTTTACAGTGTCCATGATGAACGGACCAAAAGAAACACTACAAAATGGTGTGGAGTAAAATCTTGTTACTCTAACATAAGAACTGAAGAATGTTTTGTCCCTTGTCATATAAAGTTTTTGAAGGTAAAAGATTTTGTTTTGGCAAAAGTGATATATAGTAGGGTTCATACAGCCTTGTGTCTCTGGAATTAGACTATTTGTCTTCAATGAATTTTATCACAGACTTCAGCATTTAATTTGTACCTTAAGCCGAAGAACTCAAGTGAAGTAAAAGCTAGGTTTTTAGAGATATGAAGCAAGAAATCCTGGCTCATAAACAGAAGGCCTTGAAATGTCGAGACCACCTGACCAAAAAAGAAAATTTGTGTTTTTCTCTCTCTCTCTCTCTCTACCACAGGAGAATATTTTGAATCTCACTGTAGCAGCTCCTCAGAGACAAAGTGTAAAACGTGTCCTCATGAGACTTATACGGCCAATCACAACATTCTGCATCAATGTCTGAATTGCAGACAATGTTACAAAGGTAATTCCAGTCAAATTTATTTCAAAAGCACATTTAAAAGCAGTAATGGTGACTAGTATGATGTAGAACACATTACAAATGAAAGGTCCAGGCAAAAAAAGCTGACTGAATGCTGGCTTTTTAATTCAACAGCCAATCAGGTCTGGACAATACAATGAGAATTTATTGTCAATGAAAAAGATTTTCTAAGCATGTGGTAGATACTGTAAGCATTATTAAAGCATTATTAGTCCAGATTAACTTGATTTAGTACATTGCAGTATATGTAACACTTGGAAGAAACATTTATATATTTATGATATATAAACAATAAATGCATAGTTGCCTCAATACCAATATTGTTGTTCATGCATAAAAATGACAAATATGTGATAACATACATATCAATCAAAATGTCACCCAACACATAGCTTTGAGCAAATGTAAATGTAAACCATGTGTTCATTATATGTGGAACTTCATGTTCCAGGTGGCTCCTCATGAATCTGCTAAGATTATGCCAAAAATGTCCTGCTGCATCAGTATATCATAGGGATGACTTTGAAGAGTATAATATATAGATTTTGGTTGTGCCACTGAATAAATTATGAGTGTTATTTTTTTATTCTGACATCTTCCCAAATACTCAAAGAAAATGCGAAAAACATTAAATGTAATGCAATAATCCCATATTTTATGGTGCCTCACTTCTTTCCTTCTCTTAGTAACATATTACACATCCTGCTCTTTATCTTGCCTCTATTTTAAAACCCCCCGGACCCCCGTGTTTCTGCCCAATCAGATCAGCGGGAATTAAAGCCCTGTAAGAAAGACAGTGACCGCCAGTGTGAGTGTAAAGAGGGCTTCTACTGCACTGGGGGCTCTACAGGTCACTGCGAACACTGTCTTTCAGTCACAACCTGCCCACCTGGACAAGGAGTGTCTGAAAAACGTAAGTCGCTCACACACACACACACACACACACACACACACACTTGCTACATGATTTTTCATTTGAAGCATTTATATCTATAAGACAAAGAACCAGGGATGTAAAAATGCAGTGATGCTTTGTCCTTATGGTGGTAATTCAATTGCACTGGTTTAGTAATGTTACAATCAACCATTTTCAGTTAGAATGATATTCAATGAAGTATACGTTCTGTTCTCTGGCTGTTTTGAGATGTAAAACATGGGAAGAGAAGTTTAGCATACAGTTTTCAAATGCTCTGAATACAATCTACTACTGAATGAAAAGTTCCCCTCGTCAGGCATCATATGTTCTGTGTGAAAATGATTCATGCTACCATAATAACCAAATGAAATCCTCATGAGGTAATAGAAATATACAGCATATCATATGCAGTGAACACATTTTATGGCAAAACTGTGACATATACAAAGGTTATGGCATGTTTAATAAGTTTTGTTTATTATTTGAATGAATAAAATGAGTTGTGTTTCTCTCAGCCACCAGCAGTAAGAACACCGTCTGTAGCCCCTGCCCATCCGGAACCTTCAGCAAAGTGACCGACTACACCTCACCCTGTCACAGTCACACCAAGTGAGCACCACTGCCCCACTTTAACAATCACACACTCAACCACACACACACATACACTCACACACAAACAACGAGAGTGCTGATGATCTGATGTGACAGGTAGCCTCTTTTGAAACTAGCATGAGATTCTCATTTAACCCTCAGAAGCCGAAAGGTAGTACTGTCCTTTTGCTGTATATTTTATTGTTATTACATACTTAACTGCATAGATATGTAATAAATTACATTCATACTCAATTTAAATTCAGCATTGACACATTTTAATCTGCATTTGTGACTCTTTGCAATGATGAACTTCTTTACAATTAAACTGGCCAAATTTCACTTTTTTAATTAGCAAACCACAAAAAGCATGAACTTGTCCTTTACCTGAAGCTCACTTTTTGGCTTTTTAAGCTTTTTTTTTTTTAGCTTTTGTTTGTCTGATTAACGCCATAATGGTGGTGCTAATTTTATACTATGGGATGTTATGGCATAAGACAGTAATAGTGGACTTCATTTATTTTTCCACACTGAATTTAATAAGGCATATGACAGTTCTAGCTTAAACAAGCTAAAAACTCAAGTAATATATGCAAGTGTTTGGCAAGCCTATTTAAGCTAGAAATGTGATACGCATGACTGTTCTTACACATTCAATTTGGAAAATAAGTGAAGTCCACTGTTACTGGGGTTACAATGGTTTTGAAAACTAATCCAAACCAGTTCAGTATTCAGTCCTTCAAGCATTCCACACTGTCTGCCTTTATCCTTCAGCTTCTTCTGCACACAAATGTTGGGCTGCTTTGATATTATATTTTTGCTGATTTTCTTTCTTGCTAGTTGTGAAAAGTTAGGTCGTCATTTGCTGACCCCTGGCACAGATACTACAGATGCTGTGTGTGGAGATTTTATCACAAGTGAGTAAAATAATTAATTCACTTCTCAATCAAACCAGCATCTCGACATGGAAACACACATAACTGTACATGGTTAAAAAAATTGATAAACAGAAAAAAACCAGAGCTTTAATAGTAATGCTTTGGGTCCAACTTTTGTATTTAGGACTGCAAGGTCCTTGTATATAGTGATAGCAATAAGTGATCATTCTGTTATACGTGAACAGCACAAAATTCTTTTTCTGCATTTAACCCATTCACCAAGTGGGCAGCCAGGAACACAGCCCTGGGGACAGTACCTTGCTCCGGGTACATCAGAGAAGCAGTCTTGGGAACCAAACCCACAACTTCCTGATCGCAGGGCGAATGCCCTAACCACTAGGCTACCACACAGGACAGGTTTTAGGGCTGTTGAGTGGGAGATGCAATGCGATAGTAAACTGTGCTCAAAACCACATACTGTGCAAAATATTAATACACTACACTCAAAACCGCACACTCGTGAATAATATTATAAACTGCAACTGACCTGTAGGCGTAATGTTCGTCATACAAGCTGTAATGCAAATCTCGCTCCATAATGGGAGCGGTTATTTCTGTACGGTGCACAATGGAATAAAATTCTGCAGTTTTGAGTTTCAGGGGAAAATGTGTGCATTTGCAGATTCTCTAAAGAGTATATACTATAAGTAACTGTGACTGTTGGAACAAAACCTTGCATCTCCACATCAGTAACTTTACAGGGGAAAATGTTAACTTTTAAAAGACACTAATATAGTATCCTAATATTGTATCCTTCTAACTTATTAAATAACTGCTAAAATATGTAATAAACTATAGATAATAAGTCAATCTTTTCTGTTTACAAACTTATGGGGACAATCTGGCTTCTTCCTCTTACAGACTGTCATTGGCTGCTCCCGGCTGGCCTGTGGGTGGGCCTAATAATGACAATACTCATTTGTGGTGTTCTTGCACTTCTTTATCGGAGGGCTAAGCGAAAATCTTCACAAACAGGTATGTCTACCAGCACACTTTATCAGCTATAAGTACGGTATCTGTGAGGACATCTGTGAAACACTTAACCCTTAAAAGGTTATTAGTCACTTACTGTTATTATTGTAATTATTATGTGGTTAGTCAAGGTTGCTCTCTCTTTTTATTTGAGAAACAGGTAAAAAGAAATCGCGTGCCCACCCTAGATTTTTTTTCACCATGCCTGGAATTCACCTAAAACACATCAGAGTCATTTGGATACCAAAATACTTCATAAATGCATGGTGGGTGCTGTTTAAGGCCCCTGTGCAGTAGAAGGGCAGAAAAGAGTGTTTCAGTTCTGAATGGACTTTTCCCCATGTAAATACTTCATGTGAACAAGCAGTACAGGGATAAATCTTTGACCTCAGAACATTATGATTTGATTCTGGTTCTTCTGGAAACAATTTAATCCAATTATCTCACTTGTGGGACTAATAAAAGTTTATCTTATCTTATCTTACAACACAAAGTAATGTTACAGAATCCAGATACATAAAAAACCAAACTGTTTTCTGTTAGTAAAAGGTAGTAATTCGATTACAGATCCATTATGATTACTAGCAGGATTTCTTTGAAACTAAGCACACTGTCATGGTGCGGTGCGGTGCGGTAGAGGGAAGGGGAGGACGCCAGAGCTGTGGGGGGCAGCAGTTTAATCAGAAAAGGTTTCACACCAGGAACAAGTTCAACTCAGGCGATATGGTTTCTCACAAAGAATAAGCCTAACACACAGGCACTAAGCTTTCCCACTGAATAAGCCTAACACAGGCACTAAGGTTTTCTCACAACAGACACGCCCCCACTCAGGAACCCCAAAATAAAGAAACAGAAA
>JBBPDC010078747.1:0-10379 GCA_037974485.1 Hemigrammopetersius urotaenia
GGTCCTAAGACCGAGCCCTGTGGGACACCAGTGGATAATCTACGTGGAGCAGACTGGGTGCCTTGCCATACTACCTGATACCTCCGGTCATCGAGGTACGATGCGAACCATTGCCAGTTCAGTCCGTAGGTCAAGTATTCCTTCAGTATCCAAACAGCTAGGAGCCAACACTGAAGAGGTGCACTTGGAAACATCTCATCGGCTGCAACTGAATGAAGACTTACCTCTCCCATGCCGTTATAAATAACGATAATAGTACAATATAATCTGTGACTAATGAGTGCTCCTGTGAGCAGGCATTGAAATGACAGGAATATGAAGTGACTTGTTACCTCTAAACAGGGGGACTTCAGAGGACCCTGTACACACCGTAGACCCCCTGACCTGCGATACTCCTGAAATGACTGTGGCAAGCATGGCCAACACAGGAGATGAGTGCTATTTCTACTACTACTCAACATGCGCCAAAGTAGTACTGATTGTTTCACACATTCTCTTTAAGAACTGGAAAGATATCTTTATTTAAGAAGACAGTTTCAGCAAAGACATTCTCCTTTCCCTGAAGGCTAGTATAGGTCATAAATTGGACCCCTTCAGTTTGCCTGTATGCATACTTGTACACAGACTTCACCGATTAGTACGAAGCCGTCTTGTGACATGATGTCAAGCTGAGCTGCACATGTGGCTTTTCAAAGCTTTTCACAGCTTTTTTCCCTGCTATTCAGTGAATTTTTCATACATTTGATAAAAAACATTTTTCAATTTAATTTTCAAAAAAGAAAGAAAGAAAGAAAAAGTACTGCCTTGTAGTTAACATTATTTTAGTTTATTTCGAAAAGGTGATAATTACCGTTTCCAACACTGCGAGGCTGCCATGGGCGGTGACAGGGATGTCACTAGGGCGGAAAGACAAGGGGGGCTTAGCCTTAGTCCCCAGGGCTGTAGGAAGGAATTAGTGTGTATAGAGGGCTGAACACTTTTCACCAAACCTTTCCTTTCACTTACGGAAACAAGTAAAGTTAAGCAGTGAACAGTTATGGACACTCATAGTATTGTTCTGTTGAACTGAGTACAAACGGCGCTACCAGAGAAATATTACTGAACGGTGTGTGTGTGTGTGTGTGTGTGTGTGTGAACACCCGCACTACTCTGCCTCTGATTGGCAAACAATGGAAATGTACTTAATCTAAGCCAATCATCGCGTTCTCGGTTACACCACGTGTTTACAGACACTCCAATCATCATCACTGGTTATGCAGCGTGTTCGTGTTACTGTGATGTGAAAAGGTTTGGAAAGATTCACATTTTATCCATGATGGACTTAGAACCTGTTTATCTTCTGTCATTTCTCTACAACCTTGAGTCTCTCACTCATCACCGTTTTCTAGTTACACCCAGAAATGAATTGTCTGTCCAGATCTAGGGTCTAGAATCAGGTTCATCTAGCCTCATCTAAATCTTTGTCTCTTCCTCCTTCCTTCTTTGGTATTTTACTTTTTTCCTTTCTTTTCTGAAAATTTCGGTGCTAAAAGGTCCTGCACTCTCTATAAATACTGAAACTGAAGCAAAAATCATCCATGGAATTGATGCACTGTTTTATTATTTTTATATATTATTATTTTATACTGATTTTTTGATACATTGTGCGAGGGATCCCTTAATCACTACGGTGGCAATGGCAACTACAGGTGGTAAGGTGTTTCTTTGGAAATTGATTTCTTTGTTCGTTCATTTTAATTGGTTGAGTAGTAGGCTACCACTCAGTTAAAGGGATCAAATTCTACATTTTTCATAGATTTTTTTTAGAACTTAGAAGTCTTCAGAATTAAACAGGCCCCTTTTGTTCATTTATGACTGATTTGGAAGTTGTGTAACCAGGCTGCATGCATTCAAGATCATTTGTTTTGTTTCTTTAGTTTTTCTCCAGAGATACACAGGTACTGCAGGAAGCAAGTAGGGCAGCCTGGAGGGTAAAACGCTTGTGAACCCGATGACCACAAAGTTGTTGATTCAAACAACCACTGTAGAAACTACTGTCTACCACTGTGTCCTTGAGCAAGACACTTAATCCTCAGTCACTCCAGGAGGACTGTCCCTGCAAGTAATGATTGTAAGTCACTACTGTGGGGCATCTACACTATATGAACAAAAGTATTGGGATGCTTGACCATTACACCAGCAGGGACTGCAATGACATTTAATTGAAATACATAGACTTTAATATGGAATTGGTCAGCCTTTGCAGCTATAACAGCTCTTCTTGGAAGGCCTTCCACAAGATTTTTCTGTGGGAATTTGTGTCCATGTCTTTATGGAGCTCGCTTTGTGCATTGGGGGCACAGTCATGCTGGAATAGAAAAGGGTCTTCCTCAAACAAAGTTGCATGGAAATGTCCAAAATGGCTTGGTCTGCTGAAGCATTTAGATTACGCTTCCCTGGAATGAGGAGGCCACCTGAATTCAATAATTAAGAGGGGTGTCCCAATACTTTTGTCCATATTGTGTATCAGCATGTGAGCTGAAAGCTGCTGGGCTCTATTCTATGATGTATACCAATGGGCCTCTTCATTAGGCCCTCATACCTAATGTACCTAATGTATCATCTCTCACTGGCCATTTTATCAGCTATACTGACCATATAGGTGCACATTATAGTTTACAATGACAGACTGTGGTCCATCTGTTCCTTCATCTGAGCTGAAAAAAAATGTACAGGGTAGATACAAGCACGGGGCGGGGACCTGATGAAGAGTCTCGTCTGTGCACTGACGTTAATACAATATATAATATAAAGTCAATATACATGTAATATAGAGGATAAAATATAAAGTCAAATATAAAATCAAATTAAAACTCTTTATGAAATACACAATGCTATACACACAAAAAGCTGGAGTATTAAATATTATGGATAAATAACTTGAGTGAATTACTAGCAACACAAATAGTGGTTTGGAGAAAAGTAATATTGGCATAAGTAGTGATATTGCACATAGTAATATTATTGCACATAATAAGATATTGCAATGATATGACCCAATGATATGGTCCCCTACAAATAATATTAAATATAAAAAGATATATAATAATATAAAATAATACCATAAAAAGGCAGCATAATATAATATAATATCATGTAATAATTGCATATAATCCACTGTATCATGGATCTGGAGATATTTTGCATCATGAAGGAGTGGTCTCAGAGGTCACAGCAATTGTGCTACAATATTTGGGGGGTATAATTATTATTATGTATTTATTCTTATTTATAATCGTTTTTATAAGGTCGGATTTGATTATTTCGGCGTAAAAGCAAACCGATGAAACAACAAGCGCACTTCGCCATTTCCATTTTAATTTTTTTGTTTGAGGAGAAGTGTGACGTCAAAACCCTTTCAGTCTCGCTCAGCCGGGATGACGTCATGAAGGCGGCGCCTTGACGCGTCATGGACGCCAGGTGGCGCCACGCGCCCGGTTCCAGGAGCGGTCCGGTGATCTCTGAGAAAGGCTGGAACAGCATGTTCCCCTGCATGTTCCTCAGTCAGAGCTTTGTCAGATGTCCACATTAAAAGCGCGGGGAGCGGAGTGTGCATTTTTAATGCAGCTTCGTGCACGACACTAGTGTTTATCAGTGTTATGTTTAGTTTTCCAGGCAGGAGAAGCAAGAGAAAAGTCAGCTCTTCACTCTGGCAGAGGTCATGCAGCCTCTTCTCAAGTCCTCTGTCCCTCAGGCCGGCCAAAAACACATGCAATAGTATTCGGACACACCTGCTTTCCAGGGTTTGGCCCCTTACTTCCAGTGAAGGCATGCTGAAAGCATTAGAATTGGCCAAGGCATTCTGGACAACGCCATCTTTCCAACTCTGTGGACACAGTTTGGAGAAGAACCTTTTCTACTCCAGCATGACTGTGTCCCAGTGCACAAAGCATGATCCAGAAAAACATGGCTGGATGAGTTTGGTGTGGAAGAACTTGACTGGCCTACATCAGTGCCTGATCTCATAAATGTTCTACAGAATGAATTGGCATACATTCCCACACAAAGCTCCAAAATCTTGTAGAAAGCCTTCCAGGAAAGGTGAAAGCCGTTGTAGCTGCAAAGGGGGATCATATTAAAGTCTATGTATTTGCATTGCAATTTCATTAAAGTGTCTGTTGGTGTAACGGCCAGGGCTCCTAATTCTTTTGTCCATGTAGTGTACCTTTCAAAACCTTTGTAATCTAACACTGAAGCAGTGAAAGAGTGAGAGAAGGTGTTGAACTGACTGCATTGGAAACTTCCCCAACCGCCTCGACATGTGACCACTTTGACAGGGTGAAGTGCCGCATGCTCCCGAAGAGTGATCCTTCCGCCGCGTGCAACAACAAAGAGGACGGTCGGAGTGGGCATAGATGTTGTATTTTAAAGCCATTTTAATTATTTGGGTTTTATTATTTTTTTGTACGGGCCATTCCAGTACCGCTGTAGCGGTAGGCGAATGGAACCGGAGCCCAGTCCGTGGAACTATTTCCGTGCTGTGCGGCGGAATACTCAGTCGAATCCTGCCAGATCTAGCTTCTTTTTTCCTCCGCTGGAAGCCATGATGGCAGTGTGAGAGAGGGGCTGAAGAGAGAGAGAGAGGAGCCGCGAGAAGATGAAGAAGATGAGGAAGATGAGGACGGTTGTGGCTGTGGACTAATGTGTGGTCAGGCGCGTTTTCTGAAGGGTCTGGACTCGTGTGAGGTGGTGTTGTGTAGGTGGTTTTCTGTCAGACGGAGGGGGGAGAGCAGCTAGCCGTTATTTTTTTCTTTTTCTTTTTTTTCCCTTTTTTTCTGTCGTCGCTAGCACAGCGATGCTAAAGCTACGAAGCGAGTGGCTTTGGGGGAAGAAAAAAAAGGCTGACCTCGGTTTTTCCTGCTTTAAAGACGATGGAGAGGAGTCCGTCCTCTCTGCGGACCTGAACCACGGCGCCCGCGGCGCGCCCCGACCCGCAGACCCGTAGCTCGGCCCGAGGCGGCGCTGCTCGGGGCCCGGCCCGGCCCTCGGCCCGGCCTCCCGGAGCTTCGGAGACTTTCTGTCTCGCCGGAGGAGGAGGAAGACAGCAGTTTCTTCAGCAGAAGCTTCAGCTTCTTCAAAAGGACTCTGTGTGTTTTCCTCCACGGGGCCTTCTTTTTCTCGGATCTCCTGAGAGCCTAGAGTCTCTCCTTCTCAAAGCCTCGTAATCCTGCTCCGAAGCTGAGAAGAAACAACAGCAGCCCCACAGACAAGGGCCAGACTCACCCTTTACGAACTACGAGATCATTTACACATATACACAAACATATATCTATATAAACAGACCTATATATATATATATACACACACACTATAACACAGGACTCCTGGAACTGCGATGGCTGCCATCATTAAAGAGATTGTCAGTCGCAATAAGAGGAGATACCAAGAAGATGGATTCGATCTGGACCTCACATGTATCCTTGGGCAGGCCTTCGGGCCTCAAACGTGTAGCTGCTGTCGAGTAATTTGTCTAAAAAGGCAACGGGGACAGCTAAAGTCATCTGTCCCCCTCGCCCGGGCTGTTCAGGCTTCCAGTCTTGATAGCCTGGGTGTCATTAAGGGCCTCTTAAACTGTGTTTAATGCATCTTCTTCCAGGGTCTTTAACCATATTCTTGTGTTTAAAGACCCACTATTACATGTTTTGCACGTTTTTCCAGGTTGTAGCACTGAATTACAGGTTAACATTGACCAAAAGCCAGTGGCCCAATTTCAGTCTTTGTATGGGATGGATCCAGAGCGATCAGAGTCCTGTATGATGTAAATCCTAATCTGGGTGCCTTAATAGGGGTATGGCGTTAGATAGCTAGCTGTTGGTGCTTGCCAAGGCTCCATGAGTCTTGTAGAGGCCGGGATTGCATTTATCTCTGCAATACAGCTTTATTGTGGCCTTGGCTCAGTAGAAAGTGGAAGCAGAATGGGCCTGCACTGTGCGTGTTTAGACATTTTCAGATGGACCCAAAAGCGTCGAGAGTTGACAGACCCTGGGTAGTTCAGTGTGAATGAGATGGTGTATCTGTGACTTTAAGGCATTCACTGTATCAGTGAACGATCAGCAGCAGGTACAGGTTGGCCACACATTGTCCAGATAACCACCCGGAGAGCTGGCGTGACGCTGGCTGTGGAAATTCACTTTTGATTGTTACTCCATGACCACTTGTGAATTAACTTTATGATCTACGTTCCTTTCTCTGTGCCATAAAGCGTGTACCACGCTTTGATTTGGCTTGTAAGAGGGACCATGCCATGGTCTATGAATGGACTTCCTGTTGAGCTGCATGCATGTATAGGTTAGTAGTGGAAATCCAAGCGCTATAGGGTCCAAGAACTGATTTTGACAAATAACAGTGAGGGAGTGAGTAGCTTAAAAGCAGTCTTGGTTACCACCTGGGCTTTGTTTTTAATCAATGCTTGGTTATGGGTCGGCTATTTTAAAGATACAAGAAGTGCATTTTTTCTATAGCCTTTTTGGATCATTTCTTTAAATGGGTTTTAGTGGTGGCTCAAAACAGTAAAATGTAAATTATTGCCATTTGCTTTGACACCTTTGCATTTGTCATGATATTTTGTGTCACAGGAGGGCATACTAGGGTTTTAATTAATACACCCAGAGATGCTATGGTTTTTGGCTTGGGTGACTATTTTAAAGGTGCTATTTTCAGCTAGTTTTAGCTGACTTATTTAAAGTCTTGCTAGAGTTGAAATAACTGAAAGATTAGAGCTGTAATTAAAATTATGGTCTGCTTTAAAAAACATTTCTAGTTGGTGTGGCCTACAGAGTGCACAAATATAACATCAGAATTCTGCATGATGCTCAGGTTTACTAAGTTGCAGCAGGAAGAAAGCTGGTGTTGTCCCAGTTAGAAGCATATGCTAATTTTAATGTAGCATTTTACACACTGCGATTTATAATATCCACTAAAACAGGACAAATCATGCCCTTTGTAATACTGAGGAGGCTGGTGTTTGAGACACTAATGTTCTCTGTGCTACGATCAAAAAGGTATACACCAATTTATCGTAACATTAAAACCACCTGCTTGATATAGTGTCGGTTCTGCTCATGCTGACCAAACAGCTCTGACTCATTGAGTTATGGACTTCACAAGACCTCTGAAGGTGTTCTGCGGTATCTTGCACCAAGGCGTAAGCGACAGAACCCTTTAAGACGGTTGTGCTACCTTAAATGATTTAGGGGATGTTTCAGTGGATCAGACCAATTTATCCAGCACATCCCAGAGACACTCACTCTGATTGAGATCTGGAGAGTTTGAAGGCTGTAGATGTCGAGTCAACACCTTGAATTTGTTGTCCTGTTCCTCAAATAATTCCTGGACATTTTTTGCGGTGTGGTGGGGATTATTACCCTGCTGAAAAAAGCCATTGAACACTGATACCATTAAGAGGTCTACTTGGTCAGTAACAAGGTTTAGGTAGGTGGTATATGCCAAAGAAATATCCACATAAACAGGCCCCAAGGTTTCCCAGCAGATCATTGGCCAGAGCATCACACTGCATCTGCTGGCTTGCTATTCTACTGTAGTTCATGCTGATGCTATCTTTTCATCAGGTAAGCGATGCACACACACCTGGCCATGTGCATGAAGTAAAAGCAAATCAAGTCTCCCCTCTTCAGTTGCTCCATGGTCTAGGTTGTATGCTCATCTGCCCAATTTCTATCGAAGGTTGACAGGGGTTAACATGGGCAATCTGACCTGTGTGTAGCTTTGCAGACCCATTAACAGCAAGCAGTTACCTGTGTTCTGACACCTTTCGGCAGTTTGCGCTACATTAGCTTTTCTTTGGGCTCAGTCAAGACATGCTACCCTTAACTCCCAGCAGGCATCAGTGAGCCTCAGGTGGCCACGACCCTGTTACTGTTCACTAGTTTTCTGACATTCCTTGATCAGTACCATTGTGTACAAGTTATTCACTTAACCAGTTGATGGTTTTAATGTTTCAAATGTTTTGGGATTTAATGCAGTTTACCACAATGGTAAAAATATTGCCCATCCCTTTCTGAATTTAGTTTATCTGGAGTCAGTGTGTGGTACTTTGGCTTGGATAGCTATTACAAAGGTATAAGCTATGTAGAAGGATGATGCAGTATTATGCAAGACATAACAAGGTAAACCATGAAGAGTATTGCTCCACATCATTGTTTGTTAACCGTGATCGTTAGATAGTGTTTCTGTGGGTGTTGGGATGAGTCAAGGTATTCTCCTCGAACAAACATGAATTACTTTGGTTGAAGTGGTGCCAGATAGTCACCCTATGGATGCGTAGAGGTATTTCTCAAACACACTACAAGGATTGTCCGTATCTTGCAGCCCTGATAAGGAGGTATAATCAGTAGTTTCTGCAAAGATTATGTCGATGGCGGCAGTTACTTCTATGCTGATGGCAAAACAAGCTGGGGGTTTGACTGTGAACAGCTATCAGGCACTAATATGACGTAATAAGCGAAATGGAATAGTGCCACTTGCTGCTTCTGTAACTCCCTTCTGCGTTCACAGCACTAAAGGGGTTCTGAGTGTAATTGCGCTGGTGTAGCGCGGAACCTGCTGTCTGCCTGGCTCGCTGTGCACAGCGGTGAATCTCACTCCAGCATCTGTAAGTCAATGCTCGCTGTGCCGGGAAAAAGGTCAAAGGTCTCACAGGCTGTCTGTGCCACGGATCGCGCTCAGCCACTCAGCAGTTCAGTCAGAGGCCCGTTAATTAGAACAAGGTAAATGCATAAGTGAGCGCCAGGCAGCTTTTGGTTGGGGATCTTTTGTTCTAGTGATTTGCTCAGATTCTGTTATAAGCACATATTTTATAAAGAACATTTTTTAGGCCTAGGTTTACACTAAAGATATGAAAAGATCTGCGAAGGACGCCAATGGCAGTTAGTAATGGCTTATGGCATAAGTGGTTTGGAATCCAGCAAAGCTATAATCTGTGTGGTTTACATATTCAAGCTTGTTTAATTAAAACCTCGCAATATCGAGTCCATCAAACACTGGGATGCATGAATCCATTACCATGATAGTCCTCTGTGAGCGTTCCAGTATATCAATATGTGTTGAGTGTTGATGTTATTTTCCTGTGATTCTGGCCGTACATTTAGCAAGTCTGTATTACCTTGTTTTTAAAAATAATTTTGTTTCATACAGCTTTTATTGGAAAAAGATCAACATTTTTCTTTTATTGAAACCTGTGATTATAACAGTTCATAAGCATGTCTTTGCTAGGATAATGCAAGAGTCTGAGAGTTTGTGCTAACAGTTAACGTAGCTAACTAGTTTTGCAAGTTTTGGCAGATGAAATGAATGAGGCCAGAAAGGTTTGAGTCTACAGCATCATTGCCTTTATTGGCTGCCTTTTTCTTTTCAATAATTAATTAATAATGGCTTTTTTTGTGCTTTTTCTGCGAGTAGTGAACCAAGTGTAAATATTTCGGTCCACGTATGCACATTAAACACTTGAGTAACTTGGACACACTCATTATTAGGCTGCATGATATGGACAGAATATTAGCATTGCATAGATATATATGCATATATGTATGTGTGCATGTATTAGGTAGATAGATAGATAGACAGATAGATAGATATGTAATGTATGTGTTCCCCCTCTGAAAAACACTATGCTACATCTATAAACCCTTTTTTTGTGTGAGGTAAATTTAGATAAATAAATCGAGGAACTTGTGATTTAATTAGATATTTTTTTAAAATTGTGTTTTAAACACTGTGTGTGTGTTCATAGCACTGTGAACCGATGTGACATGATTGGAGACCAAAATTACTTCTCCTGTTTTTGAGTTACTACTTTTTTTTTTTGTGTGTGGTTTTGTGGACCCAGTTTTTTTTTGCATGACAATTTTCCAACTTCTGTTAGTTCCTTATAACTGAAAAGACTGTGGGCCTGCCTTTTAAGACTAATATGAAAATGACCTCCATTGTAATTGGTTCCCTTGTAAGGTTGCCTCGTTCAGAAAGTGCCGAAGCACTTCCTGTAGTGTCGGTGTGATTGCCCAGTGCTAAACTGCTGTAGGCCACTTATGAGTAACAGCCGTGGTCGAATGTCACAGTGTGCCGTCCCGAGTCTCGATCCATCTCATTTGAGACTTCCAAGAAGTCTAGCTCTACGCATCTGTCTTTCGTTCTGCTGCTCCCTCGGTTTGTCATTCTTTCTTTTTCGCTTCCTTTCGTGCTCGCTTTCGCACCAGCCCTCTGATTTTACACTGTATGTTTCAGTGGCTGTAAATTTCATCTTAACACGTGTGTGTGTGTTTGTGTGTGTTTGTGTGTGTGTGTGTGTGTGTGTGTGTGTGTGTGTGTGTGTGTGTGTGTGTGTG
>JBBPDC010078768.1:0-10379 GCA_037974485.1 Hemigrammopetersius urotaenia
GATAAAATTCAACCAATCAGATGACGACTTCGACATTCCTGAAGCGTTTCCAGTTAAGTGTACCATATGCATCAGACCGTTTAGCCAACATTCCGTGGGCGTGACGTCTGAGGCTGAGACTAGTTCATTATTAATGTGTCTGCTTAAGTAGTGGGTGATTTTACTGGTGAGGTGGTACATGTGATCCATGTACTCATGTGATCATTACTGCTGATATCTCGAACATCATACAGTGAGAACTGTTTTTTTTTTTTCGTTTTTTTTTTTCTTGTGTATCTTCAGGGAGCGGAGCAGAATGAGGCGTCAGGCTCTTCCCCTGATCTGACCTGTAGTTCTTGCGAGAACCTGGAAGAGGTGCTGATGAACGCAGGGCTGGAGGAGCATCTGAGAGTTCTGCAGAGAGAACAAGTGGACCTGGAGGCTCTGGTGGGTCTTCAGTTCAGCTTTAAAACTTGAGCATGTCAGTGATGAAGTTCAGTTCAGTAGAGATTTGATCCTTCAAACTGTTCAGCTAAGTTCTCCACTGGGGTGCAGGTTTTCATTCCAACCAAGCAGGAAGCACACCTGATTCCACCTCTGTAATCAGTTGATCTTGGTTTTCAGTTACTCAGGTCTGGCTTCTTCTTGGTTGAAAAGAAAACCTGCACCCACAGCGGCCCTTTCTGGACAGGTTTGCCCACCCCTGGGCTAGAGGGTGCGAGGCAGGGACTCCGCCTTGGGCATGGTGTCAGCCCACTGGAGGGCACACACCAGTTAAACAGAGAGAAACATTAGTTCTGTTTAATTAGTCCCAGCGAAAGTCTTTTTTTTTTTTTTTTTTTTATGTGGTGCTGACAGTCTTTATCCTCAGATGCTGGACTGTGTGTTTTTCAGATGCTGTGTTCTGAGAATGATCTGAAGGAGCTTGGAATCCCACTTGGCCCCCGCAAGAAGATCCTGAACTACGTCAAGAAGTGCAAGGTATCTGAGAACGTGACTTTCTTGGCCTCTGTAGTGAGAGGTCAGAGGAGGTCACATTGAGGTTTTCTCTGAGGTTTCCATGCAGCGGAGTGTTTATTGTGGAGCTCTGTTGGGCTCTGTTGTTTCAGAAAGTCTGTTCTCATCCTGATTCTCTTCCTTTCCTGCTGATCCAGCTCCAGTCTCCACCCCAAACTGGAAAACATTCCCAGAATTCCTTCAAACTCCACAACCTGATCCATGAGGCCCCGCCCACCACCAGTGCCGTGGACTACCAGCATTTTGACGTCGGCATTGGACAGGTAGCAATAACTTTTTCACAGTGCTGTCCATAATTAAAGGTCCCATATCATGGAAAATCCATTTGTCCCTGGTTTTGTTAAACAGAAGGTTTAATTTAACATTTAAATCTTGTATACAGGCTGTGAATTAGGCTGGGAATCCGTTTTTATCATGGTTGTGACATCACAAAATGCTTCAATATAAACATTAATTATTTATTTACTTTTGAAGCTCACAACAGTTCAGCACTGTCTATTTAGCCTATAGCAGTTTAGTGCTGCTCATTCAGGATATAGCAGTTTAGCCACACCCATTCATCTGAGACTTTCAGTCCCAACAAAATACTCTGTTCCACTTTTCAGGCTGGGCTGATTTTTTATGCAAAGCACAACCAGTCAGAATAGAACTTGTTTGCATATGGTGGTCTATTACATCCTAAGCGTTAATGTGAAACTTATTGTGCACATACGAATTGACAGGTTGCTTCTGGTGCCTAAAAAGGTGCACTGTTTAGAATATGGTGAAATGATGGGTGGGCATCAAGACTTTTGGATAGTACTGTATAAACTTGTAAACTTCCAAACAGGAAACAATACGGAGACTTTCAGGTCTGATAATAGAAGGATATAAAAGCTGCGTGCACAGTAAACGCCTCAAACATCCTCAGTTCTCTTTATTATGTAGTATATTGTTGTTTCTGGGCTGTTAGACTTTGTGTTGACCGTTTGTCCTGCTTCGTCCTGCAGGTATCCATCAACTACCCTCAGCTGGTCTTCCAACCTCAGGCCTTCTTTGCCTTCGGCTCTCCAATCGGAATGTTCCTGACTGTCAGGGGGCTGAAGAGAATTGATCCAAATTACTGCTTTCCCACCTGCAGGAGCTTCTACAACATCTTCCACCCTGTACGATGGCCCTGATTCCTATTTGTGCTTTTTTAAAACTTAACTGAAAGTTATGAAAGAAAAGACCTTCATAATGGAAATATTAGTTAACATATTAGTTATCCATACAGTGACACTGTATATATAATTTATTTATAGTTCTTATTAATAAATGTACTATAAACATATTGTAAATGTAAGTATAATTATTTTAGTTTAGATGTCTACTGAAACCAACCAATCGATAAGAACCAATGGCACCACATTTTTTTTCCAAAGCTGAAATTTAAATGTAATGTTGTGTCCGTGTGCAGTTTGACCCGGTGGCGTATCGGATTGAGCCGATGATTCTACCTCCAGATCTGGACGTCCCGCCCATGCTGATGCCGCACCACAAGGGGAGGAAGAGGATGCATCTGGGTAATTTCTACCACTTGTTTAAAAATATCTTTAATTTGCCTTCTTGTCCTGTTTTAAGGGTTGCCAGGTTAGTGAAGGGGTTTCGTAAGTGGATGTAAATTAAAGCACAGTGAATGTATAAACGAAGTCCAGTTGATTAATGATCAATTACAGCAAGTTATCATAATATGCAGTAAAATGTGTTCTCAGTTATGACAGTTCTCAGGTTAATTAAAAAAAGCTTTTATTTTACTGTTTAAATACTTATTTCTCTCATATGTAATCTGTGTATATTTAGAAATTAAATTGAAACAGATTGTGCTGAAATCTCACTGAAGCGTTTCCTACAGGCTAATAACTGAAGCAGGTCCGAGATTTTCAGCCCTGCTTTATAAAAATTTTGTAAAAATTGTGTTTTTATTTTGTAAAAAGTTTGTGTGTCTGTGTGTTTCAGAGCTGAAGGAGGGTCTGACCCGTGTGGGGTCTGATCTGCTGGGTTCTCTTCGGACAGTGTGGCAGAGTTTCTCTCAGCTGCCTGTGCCTGCTCTAGCTGAAGGGGGCGCTACAGTTGCAGCAGCTCCGCTAACGGAGGATCTGGAGAGTGAGTGAACACTATATAGCACTTCACTACTGTGCTGTACTGTACCTTTTCCTGATGTAGCCAATAACGGTGTGGTGGAGCATGATGAGTTTACTGAGGTCACATCAGGCTGGGAGTTGACCCCAGAAAGAGCTGATTCCTCTGAAGGTGCCTTCACACCTCCCCCGTTTGGTTCAGTGGTGAAAGGTGCCTCAGACCATTTGGTCCAAGCAAAAGATGATCAGACTGCTTCAGTTTGTGTGCAGTTGCGGTTTAGACCAGTTATAGGATGTTGAGGCGGCTCAATGCCACACATTAAACAACAGAGGTAGGAGAAGAGAAAAGAAGTAAGACGAGGTGCAACAGCACATTAGGAGAAGTGAAGAGTAATATGGTCTGACAAACTCTATGTGAAAAAATGGTGAACCTGCCCCCACCAATGCCTACGATTGTTCTCTTTATTATTCTTGATTATGTCTTGGTTCTTGGAATCATGAATATTGTCTGGAATCATTGATTCACTTTTCTAAAGTGTCCTTTGCTGTCCCTTAGTGTCTCCAGAGGAGGATGAGGAGAGGAAGGTGGTGAAGGTGGGGAGGCTAAACGGTGGACGGCGGATTGATTATGTCCTGCAGGAGACACCCATCGAGAGCTTTAACGAATACCTGTTTGCCATCCAGAGTCACCTGTGCTACTGGTAAGAGACCACCCCCCCCCAAATCTTTTACCGTAAATGCAAACCGAAAAATTCTCTGGACCCTCAAACCACATCTAGCTCTTCATTAAGGTGGATCAGACTTGTGGATGTGGTTTAGGACACAGCATGTCTTTCTGTCAGCTGTAAAAATCAACTGCACATACAACAAACATGATCATCCTGTCAAATGAGTCACAGCAGCATTGAGGTGAAGGTTCTCTCACCAAGGAGGAGATATTTGGAACATGATCATCTTTGTTTCAAAAAAGAAATACATTTACAATTTACAAAAGAGATGTTCAGAAAAACTCAAAGCAGTCTGTATAACGGATCAAAACTCTGACTGTTATGACTTGCGCCCTGCCTCTGTAACATCAGATTTTTAATAACCTCCATAGATATTATATAGTAGTATACACTATAATCCCTTTTTTTTCTCACAGGGAGTCTGAAGACACGGCTTTGCTGATCCTCAAGGAGATCTACTGGGATGTTTCGCACAGATCTCCTCAGTAGAGGGTCTTCTCCCAGGAGACCGAAGTCCAGTCTGACTGCCAAAACCAGTTCTGCCTGCTCGAGCTACATGGTCATGTTTACCTGTGACCTTTGGCCCCAGTATTGCTCAGTTCCCCGTCCTCGAGGAGCAGGTGCTCTTTTACACACTCTCTCACACCAGCTGAGCTGATAATAAACAAGACTAAATGATCAAAGCAAGGCCAGTTAATCTGCGTCCTCTTAGCCAGAGGAACCAGAGAGACTCTCTTAAAGCCATAGTTCACTCAAACACGGTCCAGGAATATGAAATCAAAGTTGTACAGCGTCAGAAACTACGAGACCAAGTCTTTCAGGGACACCTGAACATCACACACACTGGGCTGAAGCTGGGCTTCAATTCCCCGTCACCTTATTCCAATTCCCGTTCCACCTTAAATGATGCTGCAGTTAGCTGGGGCACTGTTTAAGGTGGAATCGAAAATTAAATAAGAAGCCAGTTAACTGATGCGCTATTTAAGGCAGAACAGAAAATTTGATTTGAAAAACTGTCTGCATTTAACTGCCACACCATTTAACTCCGAATGGTGGAATTAAGGCACAGCATGAATTAAGGTGCTGCACCATTTATGGTGGAATGAAAAAATTCTAATAAAAACTGTCAGCAGTTAACCACCTAATATAGATAGTCAAAGGTGGAACGAAGGTGCCGCCGTGCCATTTAAGGTGGAACATTGGAATTGAGGCACTGCATCTTTTAAGATGGAATGGAAAATGTAAGTAAGAAGTGTTGATTACAACACCATTTAAAGTGGAATCAAGATGCTTTACCATTTAAAGTGGTATGAGAAGCTGCTGAACAGAAAACCACTTTCATTAACATGTTTTAGGAGAATGTCTGATTATTTACGTGTGATGCTAATTGATGGGCAATAAGCTTCCATTACATGTCAGCTGTGTTAGTCTTGTAGCTCCAGCTCTAAAACTAAAGTCTGAATTAAGAGAAGTTGTGTAAATGTGGTTTTTGGTTGAACTATTGCTTTAAATGTAAAAGCAGCAGGACCTCCACCCAGTCTGGGACCCTGTGTACTGAATTGTGTCTTCTCTACTGTCGTACACCTGACTCTCATCATGAATCTTGAACTAGGCCAGGTGAGTCAGTGAGTTCCGCCAGTCTCGACCCACTAAAGACCCTCACTCTGTCCCGCTGTGTGGAATGCACCTCAGTTCTGTGTGTCAGAAAATATTTATTAGCTCTTTAACCTGTTTTTCTAACTTTTCCATGAGTTCAATGAAGGACTGCTCACACCATGCACAGATTTGTGATGTTTTATATTAAATATTTAATTAACCTGCGCAGTCTGTCTCGTCCTGTCCCTCCGGCCGCGCTGCACATTTACACATATTTACTCTCGTAAGTTGAAAGGAATGATCCAACATTTCTCCTAAAAGATATAAAAACATCTAAAAAAATACATTCAGAATATCTATAAACATAGTTTAAAGGGGAAAAAAATCTCCTGTACTTTCTGGTCAAAATGAAAATGTCCTGAATTTTAATATTTTCTTTAATTATTACTTATTTTCCAGCCTTGAATGTAAATGCCTAAGCTGCTACAAACATTGTGACCTCAGTCTAGGCTGTAGAAACATCAGCACATTAAGCTATAAAATTACAGGTGTTCTGTATAAATATATGGGTGACCTCAGTGACTTTCTACTGGGCAATTTCATAGAACCAACACTCTCATTCTTGCACACTCTTCTCACTCTCACTCCTGGTCTTCTTGGTGAAGTTGTTATTCACTGTCATACCAGCAGGGATTTTTTTCCAAGGATTTCACCAGTGCCCAGCTTGACTAGTTAACAAGCTAGCACCCTTCTTTCTGTGCACTCGTAGACGAATAATAAAATAAAAAGAAATATTAAATACAAGTAAATCATGTTATGCGTTTTGTTATGTATGAAGCTTCAGTCTCGCACAAGGTCAGTGATCAGTACATTAAATAGACTGAAGTGAAAACAAAGACGGCGATTGGCCACAGTGTTATATCAGTCAATTTGAAGTGGAGAAGTACCCCATCACAGTAGGCAGTCACTTGTTTCACGTGTGGGACTTATTTACCATTGTAGTCCTTTTAAACCTTGAAAATACACAAGCTGCCGGGGTCTGAAGATTTTCATTGAAATGCTCAGCACCGCAGTTGGGGTGGCGCTGTTTCACGTTTCTGATCAGAGCCGTATACAACTGTAACGCTATTGAGGAGCTGAAATTATTTTTATGAGCGTTCTTTTTTTTTTTTTTTTTACATCAATAAAAAGTGATGGTAAAGGTTTTTTTTGTTTTTTTCTTGGTGCCACTGTAGAATCTGTATTTGTGAACAGTTACTTAATAATGTCCCCATGATGGGTCAGACACCAGAGGGAGCTCTTGTGCTCTCATTAGCCAGAATGCCAACCAGGGGATGCTGAGAGCTGATTGGTTGGCGTTCTACCTACAGAGTGCTGATTGGTTGGCTCTCTGTCTACTGAGAGCTGATTGGTTGGCATTCTCTCTGGGAGCTGATTGGTTGACGAGTGGAGTACAGTTTTACGCAAAAGCTTCGTATGAACCCCTTTGTTTTGAATTCAGTAGCGCCCTCTAGTGTCTGACCCATGAGGGGGGCATTCTCCAAGTTTTCTGTGTTTTGGCTCTGAAAGAACCCTTTGTGGTTCTTTTTTATATGTTAGTGTCTGGTCTCGTCTATGGGTGTGATCACACAACCACCCCCCCATAAATTAATGAAAAGTTATGTTGTCCCTTTAGTGATTTAAAGCCCACTGTGTCTTTAAGGCACATTCCTGGCATAGCCGGCGCCGCACCGGGAAACTCCAATCATTTCCCACATTACCAAACATCCCTTTCCTTACAGAGGCATGTCTGCTTTCCTACACACACACACGCGCGCGCTCACTCTTATACACACTCTCGCTCGCTCACACACACACACACACACACACACACACACATACACTCACACACACTCATACACTCACACATGCGCTCACACACACACTCTGTCATACTCGTGAACGCGCGCGCGCACACACACGCTACTTTTCCTCTTTTGCGGCTCAGTAAATCGTACAGAGCCATTTAACTCCGGAAAGCTCTGGAGTTTCTGCCCAAACATCTGAACTGCTTTTAATTCTGGAGAGCAGGAGGAGGTGAGTAAAAACAGTTCGAATCTCTTCACTCTGGCTTCAGTTTTGTTGTTGTGTTTTGTTTTTTTCTGTTTAGCTGTACAGTACACTTTCTTCCTACTCGGATTAAAACAGACTGTTTGTACTGTTTTTTTTAATTTTTTTATCTTACTGTATTAATTTAACACCTTCATTAATTCTAATCTCAGCCCATTTGGTTTGTACATTTTTGGTTTGTTTTGTCATAGCTTTGCATTTAGCTTCAGTTTTATGTTCGTGTATTTGAGTGTTCATTTAATGCTAAATTATTCTAATATATTCAGTAATTAAGCACTGTGGGAGGGGGTTGTTGTCATCCATTGTTCTGAGCTCTACTGCTCTGATTTGAATCAACGTCACCCAACTCTGTTTATGTGCATTTGACTGTTTGACATTTATACAAGTTTAACTTTTAAAAAAACAGTCTACAATCAGTCCAAGACATTTCTGTCTCAAACAGAAGTTATTCTTTTCCACAATTGACTAATTCGAGCTTAAAGTAGCCAGTTTTGATGTATAGAGCTGTTAGCCTGATAGCTAATCTTGACCTGGCACTTCACATTATTTTCATGGTTTTAACATTTATGAAGTTGTAACTCCACAGTGGATTCAATGTTATAAATTAACTTTGTTATAAATAAATGTTATAAATATCTGCTCTCGTTTATCGTCTACTTAATAAGGTTACACTGCAACACAAACAGTTTTGGAGCTAGCATTGGCATTTTAAATATGGATTATTAAAGTCCACAGATTTCCAAAATCCCTCCCTATTTCAGTGATATTCAGTATTTGTTGTGATGCCATTTGCTGTAGAGACTCTGATTTCTTTACAGTGTAGGTGAATGGAACCAGACACCAACACAAATCCAGCTGTTTTATTCACTATTGACCCCCCAGTGAAGCTCTCTGAGCTTTTTATATGGATGTTGATGATTAAATATGAAATCGAAACAATCACTTTTATTTGGGGACTATTTGGCCTCTCGACACCCTGCACGTAGCTCTCCACCTTGAAACGCTGGTAGAACAACGTTTCAAGTGTCAGGCGGCATAACCAGAACCATTTCATCAAATAACTTTCTGTGCGGGAGATTTTTGATGTCTGGTTCTATTTACCTCCACTGTGAGCAGTTCTGACTCTGAGTTTCTTCAGAACCACTTTGTTTACTTTCTTTGACTGTAGTGCACCCACTTGTTTACTAATGGTTTAATGGTCTTAAAGCTCTTTTCTTTAACTATAGTTTTGTTCTTCATGTCTGGCTGACCACTCGGCAGGCGGCTTATTTCTGGTACTAATTTGTCATCTTTTATCTCTTGATGGGAAAATTACACCTCTGAAGCAGATCCATGTGTGGGAAAACTTGTTTTTATACACTTCCTGTGTTCCAGCCAGGATGAGCTTCAGACACACACTTTACTCTCCAAGGGTCTGAGTTATGAGCAAAACTTCAACCTGTTTTCCTCACAGACTTTTTCATGCTTCCGTGCACAAATCTGAAACATTCCTGTGGGACTTATCCCAGTACAGTTTAAAAGAAACAGAAACACGGCTGTGACTTTCCTCCACTGACCCCAGAGTTGCAGCAGATATTGTGACATTTTCACATGTAGCATACTTTAAATAATTTATTTAAAGGGCCCATATCATGGAAAACAGATTTTTTTTTTTGCTCATTTAAAAAGTATTTGATGTCTCAAACCATACTTATTTGAAATTCACTGTTGTGATGTCACAAAGCCAAATTTCAGAATTTTTGTACCTCAACACTCATGAAAGTTGTAGTAAACAACGTGAATTGGCACTTCTGTCTTAATTTTGTCTCATTAAAGTAGTTGTAAACACAGTGTTCCGTCCCTATCAAGTGTGGACCTGTTGCTACAATGTTTGTATGCACCAAATACAGTATACAGAGTTTAATTATCTGATATGTTCATGTTTGAGTTTTTATTGTTTAGAGTAGGTAAGCCAGCATGCTAATGGCCTTGTTAACAATTTGGCTAACCTCTGCTAAATAGTCCCCTTACTGTGGCAAAATATTCCAGTCCACTACAGTGCTGTAGTTTCTTAATATATAATTATCTAAATTATTTTCACTTTTGTGTCATAGCTGTTTATGGTTATCAACTGCACCATCGTGAAGGTTTTTTTGGACTTTGGATCTTCTGGATGTTCAACAAAATTAATAGTATTTTGGTTTAATCCAGTAAAAGCAACAGCTTTGGTTTCCTTTTGGGAGTAAAACACAGAATGCCAACCAGTGTGTGACGCAGTGTGTGGGGGCAGTACCTTGCTCAAGATTACCTTAGTGGTGCCTCTACCAGTCCTGGGATTCAAACCCAACACCTTCTGATCACAGGGGCGACTCCTTAACTTCTAGGCCACCAACTGCCAGTGTTTATATATCTTTACCTCACTGAAATGATTCACTCATATATTTCGAACCGTTGTTTTAGGTTTGTCTGGTATCAGTTGGTGGAAGATCTTTTAGTTTTGTGGCTCCTAAACTATGAAACTCCTCAGAATCTTCACAATGCTTGTTTCTTCTAACTCCTAGTTTTGCCCTATTGGTTCTTTTCTGCTACTGTGATCTGCATTTTTGTAATTTGCCCTGTAGAATGTTTTTGTCTATTACTGTCTATAAATAGTTTAGATATAGACACAACATTTAACAAAGTGACAAGTTTAAGAAAGGTGCTCTATAAAATATATTATTAGTAGTAGTAGTAGTGTTGGTAGTTATGATAAAAGAAGTAGTGTTGATAACAGGGGCGTAGCAACCGGGGGGGACTCTTAAGGGGCTTTCAGACCGAACGCGGCAGGCGCTGCGCTTTGCTCTGAAACCCATTGTTTTCTATGGCTTGCGCG
>JBBPDC010078779.1:0-10379 GCA_037974485.1 Hemigrammopetersius urotaenia
CTCTTTCTCTCTCTCTCTCTCTCTCTCTCTCTCTCTCTGTCTGTCTGTCTCTCTCTCTCGCCCTCACTCTCTGTCTCTCTTTCTGTCTCTCTCTCTCTCTCTCTAGCGCTGGTCATCACTGATGGTCCTCAGGAGAAGTGTGGTCTTGGAGATGAGGTGGGCAGTGAGGACGATCTTTACAACGAGTTCCGCAGCTCAGCCAATCGCTTCGGCCACCCGGGGGGAGGGGGCGGGGAGCAGCTGGCCATTAACGAGGCAAGACCCTGAGCATGCAGTCTGTGTGTGTGTGTTATTGTCATTTGATATTCTTTATTGCCACAACACCACCAGCGGCATTCAGACTCAGCACTGTGTGTGTGTCAGTAAACAGTAAGTATAAAACACTGGAACATGAGGAACTCCAGGGGAGGAGTCAGCTTTTCTTGGTCCTGTCTGAGCTCATTTAACCCCACAGTGCGGCTTGTTTGAGACTCCAGAGTGGTCACAGTCCAGTCTGAGTCCAGCTTGGTTCCACTGGACTCGGGCTCGGTTCTATTGGACTTAGTTCTGTCAGACTCTGGTTGAGTTCAGGTGGACTCGGTTCAGGGGCACCCAGGCTTGGTTCAGGGGGCCTCAGTTCATCTCTGTACATCTACTGTGATCTCTATTTGAGCCTGAACACAGAACCCAAACCCAACTGTCCCGTTTAACACACACGGAGACAGAGATACGACAGGACAACTAAACCAGATCAGATCAGACCAGACCAGAACAGACCAGACTGTACCAAACTATACCAGATGAAACCAAGACAGCCAGACCTGGAGTGAAAGCCTTCAGAGTGCCTCACCCATGCAGGACTCACACACATCATGCAATGATGATTAAATGATGGAGAACGAGAAAGTAATCCATGTACAGCAGGAGGTCAGGTGGTGCTTGGTGTTTGTGTGTGTGTGTGTGTGTGTGTGTGTTTGAGAGATGCCTACTGAGTTCTCCATTCAGTGTTACTGCCACCTTGTGTCCGCTTTGGGTATGAAAATAAATCCTGAGATGCTCCGGCTGAAAGGTGTCCAGTGTCCTTCAGTCACGCTTCACCTCAGGTGATTTATTGGTGAGGAAACTGGCTTTTTGCCAGAGACCCGACACAGTATCAGCAGGAAATCCAACCCACCCGCACCTCCTGCCCCACTGTCCCGTTTCCGAGAGGAGCTCTGCAATCCGGAGGAACCAGCCGGCGGGTCCAGATGTTGCTGCTGAATTTGTGCAGAGAAAACATAAAAATGCTGCTTACATTATTACACAGAGCTGTGTCCCATACGCAGGGGATGCAGTGGGTTCCTATAGGGAAAGGAAACATATGTGGCTATTGTGTGTGTGTGTGTGTGTGTGTGTGTGTATGTCTGTGTCGGTTTGACAGACGCAGCTACTGCCTTGAAAGGTGTTAGAGTGGAAGAAAGGAGTGTGTGTGTGTGTGTGTGAGAGGGAGCAGCAGGTCAAGAGGAAATCAGACTCTAATCCCATTAGCTGTGCACTCGGTGTTAATCTGCCTCTCTGAGAAATAAAGCTCCTCCCTCAGAGCTTCAAGCTCCTCCCTCCAAGCCTTAAGCTCCTACCTCAGAGCTTTAAACTCCTCCCTCAGAGCTCCAAGCTTCTCCCTCAGAGCATTAACTCTTTAAGATCTGAAGCTGTACTGAAGGGCGGAGCTTATCATGAGGTGGGAGGGTTAAGCAAACCAAACCAGAAGAAACCAAACCAGTCAAACCTAGCCAGGCCAAACCAAACCACACTAAAGTAAACCAGGCCAAACCAAACCACACTAAAGTAAACCAGGCCAAACCAGCCAAACCAAGCCACACCAAAGTAAACCAGGCCAAACCAAAGCCCACCAAAGTAAACCAGGCCAAACCAGCCAAACCAAACCACACCAAAGTAAACCAGGCCAAACCAGCCAAACCAAAGTAAACCAGGCCAAACCAGCCAAACCAAAGTAAACCAGGCCAAACCAGGCCAAACTAAACCACACCAAAGTAAACCAGGCCAAACCAAACCACACCAAAGTAAACCAGGCCAAACCAGCCAAACCAAACCAGGTCAGACTAAATCATTTCAAGCCAAACCAGTTGAAACTGAAACACACTGGGCAAGACCAGACCAATCCATACCAGGCCATTTTAAACCAAACTAGACCAAATCAATCGAAATCAAACCAAGCAGTACTATACTACACCAGACCAGATCAGAAGAAATCAGATAAACAAAGTCAAAGATAAACAAAGTAAAGCCAGAAATGAAAGCATGAATTAAAAACAGCTGCATCCACAGTGACAGCCAGTCGAGGCAGCCAATCAGAGACACAGGAAGTGAGAGAGGACAGATAGTGTGATTCTGCATCCTCTGCCTCCCCCCCCCACACAAATACACACACATACACACACACAAATACACACACACATACACACACACACACACACACACACAAACATACACACATATACACACATACATACACACACACACGCACATATATACACACACGCATAAATACACACACACTCAGCCCCCCCACCCTGTTGTCTCAGCCTCCTCTACTCCCGTATCTAGGATACGCTTCACAGCCCTGCGATCTCATTGGCTGACGGAGATAAAGGGAATAAAAACACACTCACATACACACACACACACACACACACACACACACACACACATTCACACACAGAGGAGCGAGTGGAGGAAGATGGATGGATGATTCTTTCAGTAAGAGCAGCATCCATTTTTAGGCAGCTCCATTATTTCATGCGAGAGAGAGAGAGAGAGAGAGAGAGAACTGCAGCATCATCAGAGAGAAAAACGAGTGTGAGCAGATCTGTGTCCACGGAGAGAAGGAGAGGGAGGGAGAGAGAGCAACCGAAGGGGGGATGAGAGGTAGGAGAGATATTTAAAGAGAAACGGGAGAGAGAGAAAGAGAGAGAGAGAGACAGAGACATAGACAGAGAGAGAGACAGACAGACAGAGAGAGGGAGAGAGACGGGGAGAGAGAGAGAGAGGGGGAGAGAGAGAGAGAGAGAGAGGGAGAGAGGGGGGTTGATGGAGGTGTAACCACTCCTGCTTGTGACATCATCAGGAAAAGAGGAAGAGGAAAAGGAGGAAGAGGAAAAACGAGAGGAAGTGAACGGAGAAGTGTGGACGTGGAAGCTTTCTCACCCCCCCTTCTGTTCATCACTTCATCTCCTTCCCTTTCTCATCTTTCTTTTTCATCTTCTTTTCTCATTTTCTCTCCTCCTCCCTCTTCATTCCACCCCCCCTGGTGTGTGTACTGGTGGGTGTGTGTGTGTGTGTGTGTGTGTGTACTGGGGTGTGTGTGTGTGTGTGTGTGTGTGTGAGAGAGAGAGAGAGATCATGGCTCGTGGGCTCCAGCGCTCCACTCTGAGTGATTTCCTCCTGCGCTGTAATCTCAGCCCTGAGGCTCAGAAGGTGGTGGTTTTCTTCATCATGATGGTCCTCATCATCATCAACGTGGTGCTCATGTTCCTGCTCGCCTTTCAGTAGAGAGAGAGGGAGGGAGGGAGAGAGAGAGAGAGAGAGGACTGGGACAGAGAGGGAGAGGGAGGGGGAGAGGGAAGGAAAGTTCCCTCGTTCGCTCTGTGTGTGGATGGGTGTGAAGAATGCAGCCGGCGCACTGCAGGTAACAAACACTCTTTTGTATTATATGTATATATTTATATGTATGTATTTAATGTGTGTGAGTGTATGAGTGAGTGTGAGTGTGTATGTTTGCTTAAATTGATATATCAGTGCGTTTCCTCTGCCCGTATCCATGGTAACCATACAGCAGAAATAACTGTAGTGCATCTTCATTTCATCCTGAAATATCGACTCGGGACAGAGAGGCGAGTCCAGGTTGGACCAGGCCTCGCTTTGGGTTCCGCAGGGTTCTCACACTCACACTGGCCTCAACCGCTCTGTTTATTATCACCAGCACGTTAACACCGATGTTAAATTTACAAAGAAATGCCTTGGACAGGAAAAAAAGACGACTCAGCTTCTTTTATTCAACACATTTCATGTGAGCGTTAAAGCAAAAATCAGCCTGTCTGTGTTTATAACATACAGATACAGAGACAGATAGATAGATAGATAGATAGAAAGAGAGAGAGAGAGAGAGAGAGAGATAGATGGATAGATAGATAGATACATACATACATAGACAGATAGATAGACAGAGAAATAGAGAGAGAGAGATAAATAGACAGATATATCTACCACACATGAGGACTTAGGACTAAGGACTTGAGACTTGGTAAAAATGACCTGTGAACATCTCTGCAGTGTTAATGTGTGTGTGTGCTTTTTGAAGCACCCAGACGCGTGTTCTGGGTTGAAGGACCCTCAGGCTAATGTTCAGCTACAGTACAGACAACCTGCAGGTTGTGGGGTTTGTCTCTGAGTGGCCGGTGATGATCCGGGGTGTTGTAGTCCTGGGGCTGGAGGGCAGTGTGTCTTCGGCTGGTCTGAGTGAGGCTCAGGGCTGCAGTGGTGTGTTTACTGCTGTTTTCACTTTGAGAAGATATTTAGTGGATTTTAAAGGAATGATTAGACAAAAACATGAAATCCTCCCTCAATTTACTCCCACTTTAATCCATCAGTCGAGACGTTATTGGCTGTTTATGAGGCTATAAAGTAATGAATGTTCATAAACCACCAATTAGCGCTGTGCATTCATAAACCTAACCAAACAGCATCGGCTTTATTAAAAACAGCTGCAGCATCTTAAAACACGAATTACAGAGCATTCATCAGGCGCTTCAATCCAGAGCGACTTCCAATCCCTACCCACAGGGGGAAGTCTCCCTGGAGCAACTAGGGGTTAAGGGTCTGACTCAGGATCGCAGTGGTGGTGCTGAAGGTAGGATTTGAATCCATGACCTCTTGGTCCAGCGGCAAGTATCCTATACACTGAGCTCCACTCAGGGGTGGACTAGGACAAAAAACAGCCCTGTACTTTCTTTACCTCTTGGTTCCAGGGCGTTGTGGTCTGGGTTGTGTCTCAGCCTACAGCCATGGTTGAGGAATGTTGGGTGGGGTGGTATGGGAATCTCGGGCCAAATGCCATTTTGGACTTTTCTAGTACGCACAGATTGCCAGTCCGGTCCTGCCTCCACCCTAGAACAGAATAGAACAGGACAGAACAGAACAGAAAGCCTTTATTGCCGATTTATCATTCTGTACACAACGAAATTGGAGCTAATGGAGTGCTGATGGCCTGAGACGGAAACTGTCCCTGAGTCTGAGGATCTGTAGGGCCCTCCAGAGGTTAAAACAGGTGTTTGCCGGGTCGTGGCGGATTTTCGGGGGTGTTTGCGGTTTTCCCATGCTGAGCTGACGATACTCTGAAGACCAGTTCTGTCCGTCACTGTGCATCGTTGAACCACACCGTGATGCAGCTGGTCAGTATGTTCTCGATGGTTGAGGCCACCAGCATCTTGCTCTCCAGGTCGTTTCTCCAGAGCTCTCTCAGGGACAAGGGGACCTTTTCCATACCTGCTTGCCAGACCAGGATATCTTCAGAAATTACCAGGCGTCTCAGAGCCGTCTCCCCCGCGAGCTCCAGATTATCAAACCAGCATCAGAAAAAAGCCAAAAAATAAAACATGAGTCTGCTCTTCAGTCTCCACAGTTCACCGAAGTTCCTTTCGTGGCTTAGAACACTTGTGGACCTTTGGTCTCTTTAAGTGGCTAAAATGTCCTTTTAAGAGTAAAATAATTGACCTATTTTCAATGCAATTTGTGTTTTAGCAAAACATCTTTTAGCTGTTGGGTGAAATCAGTGACGTCTTTCTAGCTGGAAGTGTACGAGTCAGTCGAGAACCCAAAGCTCGTTAGAAACAGTAGAAACTTTCCCAGAGTGAAGAGCTGAACCAGAACCTGAGTCCTCAGGAGGAGCAGTGGAACGTGGGACTGGATGTGGGTGTGTTGCTAGGCAACCATCGCCACGGGAGAAGAGCTGTTTTTTAGCGAGTAGCTCTAGAGAACCTTCACAAGAACCTTAACACACACTCTGGCACCTCTGAAGCGTTTTACATTTTTAACAAATCTCTACATTTTAGAAGACAAAACCTCACTTTCACCTCAAAGCAGCTTCTCAGCAGCTCCACGACACTTAAACACATAATGTTTCATAACGCTTGACCAGACAGAAGAAGGGTTTTCCCACCTTTCCTCACTGCAGAACCACAGATCTTTTAGAGCCCTGGTTCTTCTCTTGTGTGCTTTGGGTTGTTCTCTCTCCTTGGCAGAGGCGGCCAGATGTATGTCCTTGAATCCATAATGCAGCACAACTGAGACCTTTAGAGATCCTCCTCAAGGTCAGATGTGGGTGAAGCAGATCTACACCCCCGTAAACACTGTGTATAACGAGAGCTTACGAATTTGGCTTCTTAGACGCACAAGCAGCTGATTATTAGCCAATTGTGTGCACTGCAGTAACAAAATACCAAACAGCACTGTGCAAAAGTCTTGAGCCCCCCAGTCCCACCTGGAAGGTGTCTGATTGGCAGCAGCTTCATTTCTCACACACACAGACATTAAAGCTGTTCGAGTTAAACACACACTGACTTTAAAGCTGTTCGAGTTAAACACACACAGACATTAAAGCTGATGGAGTTAAACACACACTGACTTTAAAGCTGTTTGAGTTAAACACACACTGACTTTAAAGATGTCAGAGTTAAACACACACTGACTTTAAAGCTGTTTGAGTTAAACACACACTGACTTTAAAGCTATTCGAGTTAAACACACACTGACTTTAAAGCTGTTTGAGTTAAACACACACTGACTTTAAAGCTGTTTGAGTTAAACACAAACTGACTTTAAAGCTGTTGGAGTTAAACACACACTGACTTTAAAGCTGTTCGAGTTAAACACACACTGACTTTAAAGCTGTTCGAGTTACACACACTGTCTTTAAAGCTGTTGGAGTTAAACACACACTGACTTTAAAGCTGTTCGAGTTACACACACTGTCTTTAAAGCTGTTCGAGTTAAACACACACTGTCTTTAAAGCTGTTCGAGTTAAACACACACTGATTTTTAAGCTGATAGTCTTAAACTCTCTTTTTTTATTTTGGAGTTACTGAACATGTTGCAGTAAATCACTGTACTGACCCGCTGACTCAAGACCTTTCGGTGTATCTAAACGTATATGTGTGCGTGTCCTGAATGTCTGCCAGTACTGCTGACGCTGTGCAATTTGTCTCACTTTCGTTTCAACCTCCGACTCTTTCTGAAGAGGAAGAGCTTCAGGTCTTTTAGCAAAACACACACAAACAGACCAGCAAATACACAGGAACCTCACAAACACAGACCACAGACACACACACACACACACACACACACACACACACACACACACACACACACACACACATAAGTATGTACATGTATGTGATGTTTGTGCTGTTACTGTATTTATCTTGGTAATTACAAATAAATAAAAAACACTCAAAAGTAACGAGAGGTACTAATTTCTGTCTCTTTAAAGTAATATTTATTATTATGATTATCATTATTATTTCAGTATAATGTTCAGTATGTTGTATGGTATAATGTTCAGTGTGTTGTTCAGTATGTTGTTCAGTATGTTGTTCAGTATAGTGTTCAGTATAATGTTTAGTATATTGTTCAGTTTAGTGTTCAGTATAATGTTCAGTATAGTGTTCAGTATAATGTTCAGTATAGTGTTCAGTATAATGTTTAGTATAGTGTTCAGTTTAGTGTTCAGTATAATGTTTAGTATATTGTTCAGTTTAGTGTTCAGTAAAGTGTTCAGTTTAGTGTTCAGTATAATGTTTAGTATATTGTTCAGTTTAGTGTTCAGTATAATGTTTAGTATAGTGTTCAGTATAATATTCAGTATGTTGTTCAGTATAATGTTCAGTGTGTTGTTCAGTATGTTGTTCAGTATATTGTTTAGTTTATTGTTCAGTATTTTGTTCAGTATAATGTTCAGTTTAGTGTTCAGTATAGTGTTCAGTTTGTTAGGCAGCGTGTTGTTGTTCTGAAAGTGTGTAATCCTGTGTGTCTCCTGTGCATCTGCAGCTGATCAGTGATGGCAGTGTTTGTGCCGAGGCGCTGTGGGACCACGTCACCATGGATGACCAGGAGCTGGGCTTCAAGGCCGGAGACGTCATCGAAGTAGTGGACGCCACCAATAAGGAGTGGTGGTGGGGACGCGTGCTGGACAGCGAGGGCTGGTTCCCCGCGAGCTTCGTCCGGGTAAGACTCAGCCACACTCTGTTTTCTGGGGGTAGGGGGGGGGGTGTCTGGTCCTGGAGGCCTGGTGTCCAGAACAGTGTGGCAGCTCCTCCTCAGACACATTCAGTAACCAAATAACAGGTGAGAAGATCCAGGTGTGTCTGAGCAGGTAGACCACCTGTTTATTTTTTAGTTATAAAGTGTACTTTTATTTGATCTGTTGTGTTGTTTAGCTTTTATTCTATTGTTTTGCGAATGTGAATTTCCCACTGTGGGACTAATAAAGGTTTATCTAATCTTATTGAGTTGATGTAAAACGTGGCATAGGGCGAGAGGGTGGGATGGTCATTTTTCAAATAATGTAATGCTGTATGATAAGTTACACGCTTAAACCAAGTGTGTTTCATAAACAAAAAGTTTGATAAGTGAATGAAATTTCTGAACCACTGTGTTATTTGGAAAAAAATAAAAGGTTTTCAGCTGAATAGTAACTGCCTGTCTGTAGAAAAGTAGAAAAGGACCACGTCCTCATTCCAGTGAATTTCTCGGTTAAGCACTGATAAGTAATTTCAAAAATGGGAAGTAGGATCTTACAGACTATTAGTCCCTGATAGTAGAAACATTGGCAATGTCCCCCTCAGTGTCCAGCGTGGGCCTTTAGGTCCAATTTGTCTCTCTAGGTGGGTAGGGTGGTCCTCCCTCTCCCCATCACTCAGTATAACTGTCCCCTCTCTCTCTGGGTGGGTAGGCAGCATCTGATGTAACACAGTTAGCTGTTATCATTCTCCTCCTAGCATGTTGAGCCTGTCCATCACCCTCTCAGTTTTTGTGGTAATCTAGTGGGTAAGATCAGAGACTAAATGGGGCAGAAATTTGGGAGCCCCCCCCCAATTTGGACCAAAAAACTGAGTTATTACCACATTACAAAGAAATGCCAGAAGGAAAACTTTAAACTTTGAGTTTCATGCAGATGCCTGGTCTGTGTTTTATTAGAACCAGGCAGAACATCAGTTTGGTATTTTAATGGTAGGGGAAACTCTGAAGAACACTCAAGACCAGACAACCCTATGAAACTCAATCCTGGACAAGTCATATGATGTCAGAAACCACATGATCAAGTTATTAGAGATGGTTTGAGGTGAGTGTGTGATGATGTAGGTAATAATATTGTTACATTTTATGGTTAAATTCTCTTTGTTCACAGTTACGTGTGAACCAGGATGAGCCGATGGATGATTATCTGGCGCAGTTGGAGGGAGCTCCAGAGGGTGGTGCTGGTGTGTGTCGCTCACTGGGCCCTGGCCTGCCCTGCAAAGAGCAGATGAGGGCAAACGTCATCAACGAGATCATGAGCACCGAGCGGGACTACATCAAACATCTGAAGGACATCTGTGAGGTCAGAACACGTCCTTCTTCTTAAAATGTTCTACAGAACCGGTGCTTCAATTACTGATGGGACATGGAGAGCCCAAATTATTGCAGAACTGAGACAGATGTTTATTCCAGTCTAAATGAAGTACCCCGTGAGTTTACACTTATACGAGGTACAAAGATGAAGTCTGGGCTAAAAAATAGAAAAAAATAATCATTATAGACACAGATAATAACGTCTAACGTCACTTCAGCAGGAGTTCTAGTATGGTTTACACCATGATTGCTCTTGAATTTTAGGGCTACATCAAACAGTGCCGTAAACGGACTGACATGTTCACGGAGGAGCAGCTGCGAATGATCTTCGGAAACATCGACGAGCTCTACCGCTTCCAGAAGAAGTTTCTGAAAGCTCTGGAGAAGAAGTTCAACAAAGAACATCCCCACCTCAGCGAGATCGGCTCCTGCTTCCTGGAGAACGTGAGGACTTTACTTTCAGTTTGTAGACGCTTTCATCCAAAGCGACTTACTCAACCTGGGGGCCAAATTTTAAGTGTAAAGTAAAATCTTGTTATATGTGAACAAACCACAGCACATGGTGTGAACAGTATAAAGTTCTTCCTCTGCATTAAACCCATTTAACTAAGTGAATCAGTGGTGCGGGCATGGTCCCTTGCTCAAGAGTACCTCATTGGTTCAAGATTCAAGATTCAAGATTCAAGATACTTTATTCGTCACATGCAGTCATACAAGTACAACACACAGTGAAATG
>JBBPDC010078790.1:0-10378 GCA_037974485.1 Hemigrammopetersius urotaenia
GAGAGAGGGAGAGAGAGAGAGGAGTGAGAGACACAGAGGGGAGAGAAAGGAGAAAGAAACAGAGAGAGAGAGAGAGAGAGAGAGAGAGAGGAGTGAGAGACACAGAGGGGAGAGAAAAGAGAAAGAGACAGAGAGGAGAGACAGAGAGAGAGAGAGAGAGAGAGAATGTACATGCTACATAACAATAGTGTCAGGCTGCAATAAATGAAATGAAAACTTTAATCTCTGTAACAGCGAATACACAGTGGAAGCTGAGACACTGAAGAAGCTCCACCCAGAAACACCTAAATAAAACTTGCAGAGCCCGTTAACACGATCTCATCTGCATCTCGTTAATCACAGACCATTTCTGAGTAAAGCCACTGATCATCAGTGTCAGTAAAATGAAAGCACACCAACACACACACACACACACGTCCTTAACGCTCACTCTCTCACATTCAAACCCAGCCATCATAACATAACTGATAATATACCACCATTAATAGGAAGATTATTAACAGTAGTATATCATTATTAGTCATTTCATGAATGATACGATTACATCATCATTTATAACAATGTCATTAATGATAAAATATTATCATTAATGACATCATTAATAACATCATTGATCATGATACCATTACTCATATCATTGATGGCAATTATAACATTCTCAATTCATAATAACATCATCAATGATCATTACTTTGTCAAGATTAAAATCATTTATGATATCCATATTATCTTGAATAATAATAACAGTATTAATAACAATCATAGTGTGGTTTCGTTTTTAGTCTCTCTGCCCTTCTTATGAAAACAGTAATATAAAGTGCATTCTGTTTAAACCGCTGCATTAATAAAGTCCATAAACTTTCACCAACATTTTTTAATATACAGATGGGCATAATATTTTAATTATGTTCTCTCTGCAGCTTTAAAGGACAATTCAGGGCCTTTTCAGCCGAATCTCAACCTGCCGCTCCTGCGGAGAACCTTCGCCACCCACATTCACTTTTGCAAGAAAACAGATTAGAATGGAGGTCAATGGGCAGCTGCTGAATTTCACCAGTGGAGAATTTTGAAGCATATTTATTTGTACTGCATTACTACTGTTATAAGTGTATATTTGTATAAAGTAGAAACGTCATTTCTTTTAATACAGCCGTTAATACGTAGTGTTCATGTTTGCAAATTAGTGACGATGTTTTTTGAGTCAGTGGAGCAGCGACAGTCATCTGAAGATCTGAAAGTTGGATAAAAGGCCTGAAGACCAGTTTTGGACCTTCTCTGTTCGAGTGTCTGTATATTCATCTAAACGGTTCTGAGATCCAGCAGCTGCCCACCGGCGTCGGTTTTGAGTCTGCAGGTTCTCCGATCTTCTCTAAGCTCAGGGGAACGTGAGATGACTGTTGAGGAATGTACAGATGCAGCAGACTGAGATTAATCTGAAAATGCTGGTTTTCCGTTAGCGCAGTGGGGAGTTATGGGTAAGTTGGGGGCGGGCGGTGGGTGTGGCTGCCCCCCGCCTGATTGGATGCTGCTCCTCTGGACTCAGATTGGATCAGCAGTCTATCCGACTCCCTCGGTTGCGGTTCTGGACTCTCCTCTTCTGAACTGGACAATACAGACAGACCCAGAACCTCCTGAACCTTCAGCGGCAGCTCCTGGAGGGGAGGAGGTTAGAAACAGGGACGGAGGGATGGATGGATGGAGGGAGGAGGTTAGAAACAGGGAAGGAGGGATGGAGGGAATGAGTGATGGAGGGAAGAGTGATGGAGGTGTGGAGGTTAGAAACAGGGAAAGAGGGATGAAGTGAGGAGGTTATTTAACCTTCATTGATATTAAACCACAGTAGGTACATATTTATATGCACAAATGGCCTTAATGTGACAATTACATTCTTCAGGCGACATCAACTGGAAGGAAGTGCCATCGTTTATAATTAATAAAAGAACCAAAAATTGAATGAAAGTGCTGGTTTTGCATTGAGAGTGGTCTGATACAAAATGAGTGACAATTGTTCACAGTGGAGGTGAATGGAACCAGACGTCTGCCTCTAAAAGCTCCTCACAGAAAGTTCTTCCATCAGATGGTTCTGGTTGCGCCGCCTGATGCCTGAGACGTTGTTCTAGCAGAGTTCTGAGAAGATTTTGGTCCAAAAACTAAACCCATTCATGGTGGAGGGATACATGCAGGGCGTCGTGAGGTAAAATAGTCCCCAAAAAAAGTGATTTAGCTCAAATTCACTATTTTACATCATCAACATCCATATAAACACATTGTGTTGGAGAAGTCTGGTTCAGAGTCAAGTAAGTCAAGTAAAGCAGAAATGTATTGTCAGCCGAGCCATATACACACAGGGGTCGACATAAGTGGTACGCAAAAGTCCTCACAGCGCAAATACGTACCAAATTTGTGAAAAATGATGTCAACCCCTGCATATACATATAGAACACATTGTTGCTGGAGAAGACCTAGTTCACTTAACAGACATTATTGGCACACACACACAAAGGGGCACCAAGCACTGCAGCCCCAGGGCTGTAGGAGGAATCAAAGCCGGCTTTCGTTTTTGAAAATGTCTCGGGTCTTTCCACATCCCTCCACTTTTTCCACTTAGACCTTCAAAGGAAAATTTCCGAGCCACATGGCTCCTACCTCTACAGAAATACTTCTGTTTGTCATTGTTCTCAGTACAGATGCTGACCCACTTCTGTTTGAGATGTAAGGAATGCTGAAGGTACACATTAATCTGATACTCGGTTACCCAGTGTGACCATGCGTCTCCAGATCTGGAACACATGAGGAATCACTCTCCTGTTATACTGCTGTCTTTTCTGTTTATTGTACTGCCTCTGTTGCATCTTTGTATACCTCTCATATTACACTTTGGACTTTAAATTGCACTAGCTTCTGTTTACGGCCACAACCGGCACACCCATGTCCTGTTATTTGATTTAATAAGCTCATATTTTACTCAGTGTGGTTCAGTGCTGTAGCTGCCTCTTGTGCAACATCATGTTTACGGTCATCTCATTCGAACTATACTATTACATTGCTGTATTGTATTGTATTGTATTGCTTCCGTTATTCCGTGCACTTTGTCAGTGCTGTAACTCCGCTGCAATAACAATCACACTCATGGTGGTTACTCTGGATGGTTTACATCCAATTTAAAGTTTACTGTTACATCACATTACTGTACACTGCCATGGTTTCTATTTATTGTGCTGTTTATATTGTTTCTGTTATAACTTGCTCTCTGTTGAATGTAGCTGTATGTTCCCTGTGGTCCAAGGAGAAATGTCTCATCACACTAAATGATGACAAAGTAACCGTGAACCTTGTAGAACTGCAGGAACACAGTGGAGGACGCCTGAAGCTCCTGACGGACCAGCTCAGGCCACAAATCAACATAAGAGCTCGCTTTTACAGGCCATTAATTATTCTGTTCTCAAAAAACACCTTAAGTTATTACTTGGAGTTGGACGTTCAGCAAGAACATCAAACCAGCCGTGGAGCCGTGGAGACGGAGTTTTGGATGCGGATGAGTAATTAAAGTGAGGCGAGAACTTTAGCAGTTGGCCTGGGCAGCATAACGTGACACCTGGCAGTGGGGGCCAGTGGCGTTCGTGGAAAAAGAGTAAGCAGACGATATTATGACATCATTTTGCCACATATGAACTCATAGGGTGGCACTCGATGGAAAATAAGGGGCTGAGAGCAGTTTTCCACATGATTCACGAGAAAACCGGGCACTAAGATTCCGAACGCTGCCACTTGGTCACATGGCAAACAGTTCTGCTCAGCTGAAAAGAGTCTTTTAACAGTAAACAAATGATGTGTAGCAACAATACGACATTCATTTGCTAAAAAAAAGGGGGAAAATGTCTCGAAAATGTAAGTGCTTATGAGTGGGTTCAGTATAAAAGGTGGAGGTAAATGGAACCAGACGTCTGCCTCTAAAATCTCCTCACGGAAAATTACTCCATCAAAAGGCTCTGATTGCGCCGCCTGACGCCTGAGACGTTGTTCTGAGAAGATTTTGGTCCTAAAACTAAACCCATTCATGGTGGAGAGATACATGCAGGGCATCATGAGGTAAAATAATCCTAAAAAAAAGTGATTTAGTTAAAATTTTACATCATCAACATCCATATAAACACTCAGAGACACGTGGAGCTTCACTGGGGGGCGATAGAGAATAAAAAGGTTGTGATGGAGACGTCTGTTTCCATTCACCTCCACTGGAAAGAAATCAGAGTCTCTACAATGAAACTGTTCACACCAAACACACTCTGGATGACTCTGTTTAAGCACTGAGTTATGGGGGAATAAAAACTCCAATAAAATAGACAATGAATTTGACTTTGTAGTTTGGCTATTTTTATGGACACTTTTCATGGAGAACTTGTGAGGAATGTAATGTTCCTTCCTTTAAATGTTTTCCATCCGCATTAACACCATTAATGCAGATTTTATTCCACTTTAACTGTTGTTTTAGCTTTAGCATTTTAGCACTAGCACTTTGACGTTAGGCCAAAAGGTGCCAAAAAGAGAAAACAGGGCCCAACACCCTGAGAGATGCTGGATCCCCTAAAACGTGTGGGTTTAGGCCTCACCGGTTACGAGTCAGACAAGCTCACTCTGAGCCAGGTGGGAGAAAAGAGGCCCTTTGAAGTTCGCTAATGACTTCAGTTTGGCACCTCCTGGTCCAATCGGAGCGAGGCGGGTCGGGTTTGAGAGGCAGAACAGTGGAGGCAGGCAAACATGTCTGGAAAAACATGAGCTAAGAGGGAATAATTATGTCGCTGAAATATGAGGCATAAATCAAGGTGCCTGGGGGAGGCTGTGAACCTCCAACCGAAGGACTTAGTGCAAACACACACACACACACACACACACACACACACACACACACACACACACACACACACACTGAGGCATATGGATGCTTACGGTCTTGCCGAGCACAGATGGACACCAGCGTCCACATGTACACACACACACCCCACAAAACCAAAGTGCTTTAGTTGCATATGCAGGTGTCCAAGAACACGCACTTCTCAAAGCACATAAAAACACAAATGTTACACCGTCACACACACATGTATCCAATCTTCAAACAAACAACAAAAAAAAACAGAACAGATTCCAAATATGACTAAAGAAAGAGCGCGAGTTAACGAGCCCGAATTTCCATGTCTGATAAATTAAAACATTTCTGCGAAACGGAATCATGAGATTCCAAAACAGCTGCCTTTACGAGCGCGGTCACCGCCGGTGCACAATAACCCCGATTTATGATGGCCATTATGTCGTTGGCCGCGCCGTTAAAAGTGGTTCGAACGTGTGTGTAAATATTCCTGAGTGCCGTGGCACTCTTCTGTGCAGTGGTCACATTCAGTCAAGAATAATACGGGGCCCCTCCGTAAACGGCATCAGAGCGAGGCCCTAATTAGTTTACAGAAAAAGAGGGTTTTTTTATGGCCCAGATATGAACGAGAGACTTTCAGCACGGTGCCCAAAGCTCTTGGACCTAAACCTAGACTTATTAATGGTGGAGGGACACATGCAGTGCACCGTGAGGCTAAACAGTTCCCCAAAAGAAAAGTGATTTAGTTCTGATTCCCTATTTTACCATCATCAACATCCACATTAGCACTCAGAGACACGTGGAGCTTCACTGGGAGATGATAGAGAATAAAACGGCTGGATTTGATTTTGAGACGTCCCATTAAGTCTTAACAATGAACGAGTTGGTTCAACAATGAACCATGGTTCCCTAAAGCAGTGGTTCTCAACCTCACACAGTCCAACTTCTTGCTCAGTCTTAAAAAAAACAGAGAACAAATGGGAACCTAGAGGACCAGGACATAAAAGGGGCATAAGAATAATTCAAATTTAGGCTAAATGACACAGCTTGGATTATTTATTATCAAAATAATATGAAATTGTTGTGTATTAATCTTGCTAACAGGTTTGACTTATGGCTCAGAGCAATTTGTATGTCATTGTCAAATGGACAACAGGCAGCTATTCAGAGGAACGCTTCACCAGGTAAAGCCAGCGCTTTTGGGAAACTCGTCACACAGGAATCTAAAGCTGACAATAAAAATCCACACCAGAGCTGTGATTTATACATCTTGGACATTTCCGTGGAAATGATGCTTAACCGTACACACACTCTGCATCATGGATAAATCCGTGTTGGTGGTGTAGAAATGCAGCCACAACACGGATTCTTCCTTGTGGAAGAAGAAAAATTTATAAAAATAATTTCAGAGCAGAAAATCATGCATAACAAAGACTAACTGAAGCAGTTAGTTAGAACCAGTGAATCTTCTCAGTCTGTCACAGACAATACAGTCTGAGAGTTCTGTACAAAAAGTCTTGAGTGCACCACCTATCTTGGCCTGTGTTTGATTTCTTTATGCTGCTGGAGACGGTGCTACACCCTTTAAAAAGTTCTTCATGGGTTCCTCAGTGAGGTTTAGTGAACTCCATCTGAACATTTTAATGGGTCTTTGTATACTTCATTGGATTTTGTCAACGTTGGACTGTTTAAAATGGTCAGTCTTATAATCAGAAACCCCCAGCAAGTGGCAGCCTGTTACGGCAGCTCTGCTCGCTTCTGAGCTTCTTTCTTTATTTTCATATTTTTATTCTTCTTGCTTTATAATTTAAGTTCTAGTAACTCAAATAATATTAATATAATAATAATAGTAATAATAATAGTATTATTATAACAAGCAATAACAATTATAATACTAATTATTATAACAGGTAATAACATTATAACAAGTAATATTATTCCATTACTTGTATGGTGCACTTTTTATATTATACTGTTGTATAGCTTTTATTCCATGGTTTTTGCTGCTCTTACCTTTGTAAGTTTGTTCTTTGTCCACTTTCTGCTGTAGTAATGCAGATTCCCCACTGTGAGACTAATAAAGGTTTGTCTGATCTTATTTTGGTACTAGTGTAGAGATACTGAGACAAAATAAATGTGATTTTGGCATCACTCCAACAGTCAGTGCTTTAAACTCCCCCCACCCCCAGCAAGGTTAAACTCCCCCAGCCTAAACTCCCTGACTGGAGGGGGCGCTGGTAGAACTCTTTGACAGCTTATTATGATAATCACGTCGAGTATGAGCCTCACAGAGGTGTCATTATTCCAACCAGACCCCGACGGCTGGCCCCTGAAGTCCAAAGGTCACACTCTTGGTGCCTGAAGCTACAGGAAAAGGTCCGGGGTCGAGTGTAATTAAGTGTGTGACCAGGCCTACACACTTCATACACACTTCTACAAAACACACACACACACATACGCACACACACACACACACACACACACAAACACACTGTGTGTTACCTTACATTTCGGCCTGTGTTTGATTTCTTTACGCTGCTATAGGCGGTGCGACACACTTTAAATGTTCTTCAGGGGTTCCTTTGTGAGGCTCGGTCAACTCAAAGGACCATCTGAACATTTTAACATTTCTTTGGATGGTTAAATGATTCTTCTCAATGATGGAGAACCGTTTAAAATGGTTCTGGTTAAAATTAAACTTGTTTCACTTGTGTGTATGTCAGGTCTGTTTTTTAAATATACTTTAACAGGACGGTCAAAGGCGTTTCTGAACAAAACTAAAATACTTGGTAGGCAAAGTTGAGTAAGAGGGATTATTTCATTACTATTCATTAAAAAAGAAAGAGTGAAAAACAGTAAAACGAAGAACCAGCGGGGAACCCCCTGGGCTCCATCATCCTGCTGAAAGAGGAGCTGCCATTAGGAACTGCGTCTCCATGAAGGGTGAACTTCAGAACATCACCCAGAGCATTACACTGCCTCCACCACCTCACCTTCTTCACACACACACCTGGCCGTCTACATGATGTAGAAGAAAACGTGATCCATCAGACCAGGCCACGTTCCTCTTTCCTTCCATGGATATAGTTCCGATGACTGTAGGCTCGTTCGGTGGTCTACAGGGGTCAGCGTGGGCTCTCTGACCGGTCTGCAGCTTCTGTGTACAGACCTCTTTCAATCAGAGCAGTTTGATCCACAGCAGATTTTCTGCTTCCAACATTGACTTCAAGAAGTGACTGTTCACTCACTGCCTTAGATAATATTCCCCCCCTTGACAGGAGAAACTGGATAATCGATGTTCTTCACCTGTAAATGGCTTGAGACTGATCAGTGTGTTTAACTGTTTCCAGTATTTAATTCAAATGGAAACAGTTAAAATGAGTTCCAGGCTTATTTCAGGATCTGATTATGTTCATTAATGTGATGCAAATGAGAGAATATTATGCCGTCAAGGAGCTAAAATATTTATGAACATCTTAACTTAATCTCTCCATAAACTAAACTGGGAAAGCAACTTTCAGCTCATCCAGCGTCTCCACACTCACCATGTTCCAGAGGCACTAAGTTCTCCAAGGAACCCTCACTACATTGCGTCCACATGGCAACGATGAAACAGGAGATGGCTACAGTTTTTAAAGTAAACACACGTAACTCACTGGTTTGATTGGGTTGTGGTGTGGACAAGATACTTTCCCAGGGAGTGCACATGTACGAGTGGAAGGCAGTGAAAGGAGGGTGATGAAAAGAGCACAGTGATGACAGATGGATAGAGACGTAGAGAGAGAGGGATAAAAAGAAAACAGACAGCATTCTCCACCCTCAAGTTTCATCATTCTTTAAAAAAAAAACCTAAAGTACTTAAATGCCCAATAGACACACACAGGCTTGTTTTCACGCAATGTCAGAACACAGACTTCATTTACAGGTTTAAGAAACAGTTGTGGACTACTTGAGCACTGATGTACTTCGCTCTGGATAAGAGCATCAGCTAACGCTGTAAATGCAAATTTATGAGACTATTTATAAGTAGTATGTACAGTACTCAGTACTCTGGAGGCTTGCTTCATTTCTTCATATATAGCTTTGAATATACTTGTTGGTGGAAAAATATTATTTTCTGTCAAACTGTCATCATTGTCATATTGAGGAGTTTAGATGAAAGAAATGTGATCAAATGTTTTACTGACAGGCTGCAAAGTGTCTAAAGATACAAGGAGCCTAGACAAAGGAGTTCCAACCACTCAGCATTTAGCACCACCAGTATACTGATCACCGCCTGATCATCTGGAATCATCTGCTCCTGGTTCTTCACTGGTTCAGGACTTCAGTTAGATGGTCTTTGTTCTACTTGAATGATTCATACATAGGTCACTGTGTGCCGTAAAGGGGACATATTATGCAAAACTCACTTTTTTAAAAGAACAAGTTATAAAAGGTCTATGGGCTACAAAACATGTTCATGAAGTTCTTTGCACAAAATCATTACTAACAAATTTAATTCTTCACAGTTTTGGTCCCTTTCAAAACGAGCCATTTCAAGGGTCTTTTCCTTTCATACAAATAAGCTGTTGCTGGCCACACCCCCATCCCATGCTCCACCCACCCTATATGCTGCTCGCTTGACACATGCAAATTGAAACGAACAAGCTAGTTCATACTTAACTGTGATAAAATCACAAAAGTCATTATTTGAAAGTACTTACATTTCCCTCAAGACATATCCCTCAAGACATGCTGAAGTTAGCTCCTTATTCCAATTTTCCAAACCGATTGTTGCTGGGACATGGCCTTCAAAAATTAAATGAAAGCCATGCAGTGCTTTGTTTTCTTTGTCTGGGAGAAAGTGTAGGGATTTGTCTGTTCTTTGCATCAATTACACAACACTTCATGTGTAACTTGCCTTTGCCTGTAGCCATAGCGCTCGGCTTATCCATGCTCGTAAAACTAGCAGACAAAATGGCAGATCTTCAAGTAATCTAGTGGGTGTGGTCTTGACAGATGAGGGGTGGTTCTATGCAAATTGACCCAGTATGACCTCACACTGGGCCCTCTGTCCAGACAGCACGTTTTGGAAGGGACCAAAACTGTGAAGAATAAAGCTGGTGATATCTCTTTATGTGAGAGTGATTTTGTGAAAATAACTTAATGATGTTATTATGTTTTGTAGCCCATAGACCTATTATAACTAAAATTTTGTGTAATATATCCCCAGGTTCAGGTACTTGAATGGAAATGAGAGTCTTTGGAAAAATACAAGAAAGTCTGGATCTCTGGAAGCAAAATATGAAGAAATGGGGGTGACTCATATATATATATATATATACTAGAGGTGGGCATAGATTAATTTTTTTAACGCCGTTAATCTCATTGGAATCTTGGCGCCCCCCCAAGATGGCGCTGGGAAAGTTAACGTGTTATTATCGCATTAACGCCTTATTTACTTAACGCCGACAATTATTTTATCGCGCATTAACGCAGGTTTTTAAAATCCTTTTATTTTGAAAGTCGGTGCTT
>JBBPDC010078801.1:0-10378 GCA_037974485.1 Hemigrammopetersius urotaenia
TATACACACACACACACCACACACACACACACATACACACACACACACACACACCACACACACACACACACACACCACACACACACACACACACACACACACACACACAAATATAAGTAATCTGAAGTTCGGTTGTTTGTAGAGCTTAATAAATTATGTGACCCTTTAAATGCCCCTGTTGTTCTTACATTCCAAGTGTTAACCATAGCTGAGGATTAATTACTTTCAGGCTCTGTGGTAACCAGTGCAAGAAGAAATGTTGGAGGGAAAGGGGGAAGAAAGGATTCTACTAAATATCAACAAATCCTAGAAACTATTGCCCCATAGTCAGTGAAGACACTGTAGAAGAAAAGAGGTTAGATATTACAAAACAAACATCAGAATCAACTACTTCAAGAAATTAGCTTTTAATGCTCTGAAACAAAATTGTGACTAGATCCTATATATGCAAGATGGCTCAAGCCACAGCCAGCTCCTCAGTAAGGTGGCACAGACTTGTTAGTGTGAGCTAAAAAACTAAACATCACTAAATGCAGCCAAATACATACTGAGGTTAGCCTTTTAAGATAAGAGGGTCTTTTTCAACAAATCACATCAGAAGTAAGAGTGTTGATCTAAAATCAGTTTGCATAAAACAGAGGAAACTGGTCTGAGATGAATCTTCCTTATGGTGGCTTTGTGAATACGAGGCCCTGTGTCTATTGGTGCATAGACCATTTGCTGCCTCTATTGGTGCAGTTTTGTCTAAACCTGCCCTGCCCGAATGATGAGCTGGATGCAGATTAGAAATGATTCCTAATGATTTGTACTGTTTCTATTAGTCCATTTATCATTAAATACTCACAACTCTAATGTTGTCACACATTATATATGATGTGTTTCTAACCTGACTGTTGTGACCCTGAAGCCCTACAGCAGACCTTTAGCGTCTAGCAAAAGTCATTCATTTAGAAATTCATATATTCCACATGAACAGCTTGATTGATGAAGCTAAAGTCCAGTCTAAAGAGGATCTAATACATTGCTCGACTGTCAGCTTCCAGCACTGTCAGACGGCATTAAGCTCACATCTGTTACCTGCTGATGATCTTGCAGCGGTAACACACAAGCCTCATTGGCATTCCACAGGACACGCGCCCACCCTCACACTCACAGCTTGTACCTCCAAACAAGCTGACATCTCAGCAGCACGGCCTGCAGAGGAGTGATAGATGAGGGTGGTAGCTTTGCCCCACCCCATGACCTTTCTAGCACTGTAATTATGAAATCCGTTGCTGCTTGACCCCCACAAAGTGCAGAGGGATGGACAAAAAGCCCTAGAGAACACAGCTGAGCAATAAACCCCAAGGTCACATGATATCTTAAATATATGGACAAGAAGAAACATCATCCATGTGATCGGATCCACTCAGCAGCAACTAAACTACATCTTTAAATAACTCTAACATACAGTTAGGCCCATGAACATTTGGACAGAGAAAAGTTTTCTCATTTTGATTTTTTCATCACCAATTTTACAATTTTAAATGAAACAATTCAGATGTTGTTGAAGTGCAGACTTTCAGCTTTATTACAATGGGTTAAACAAACATATTGCAAAGAAAAGGGAGGAACTAAAGTCACTTTAATACATAATCCCCTCACAAATTATTATAATTGAAAATAAAATGTTCATTTCCAATACCTGGTTGAAAATCATTTGCAGGCAATGACTGCTTTAAATCTTGAACCCACAGACATCATCAGTCAGTGGGTTTCCTCCTTTTTAATGCTCTGCCAAGCCTGGACTGCAATGGCTTTTAGTTGCTGTTTGTGGGTCTTTCTGTCCGAAGTTTAGCTCTCAGCAGGTGAAATTTGTGCTCGGTTGGGTTGAGATCAGGTGACCATTCAAGAACACTCCACTTCTTTGCTTTAATAAACTCCTGGTTTTTCTTCACCATGGTAATGATCCTGTGATCATCCACCTCTTTTGTCCTCTATGGACACCCAGGCCTTTTTGTTCACCAGTGCTTTCTTTCTTTGAACCTAACTGTATGTGCAGTATAGCCTCGTTAATTAAATAAAACAGTCTCATTCATTTATCAAAGTCATTGCTAGAATCAGTCTCAGTGTCAAATCAGAAATATTACAATCTTTAATTTCTAAGTAAAGAAAGTAAAATGAACAGTTTGTGACAACAATTGTTTTCTTGATAGACATTTTGGCAACTACTATTAGAATGAAATCAAGACAACTTAGTGAAAATAAATGAAACCTTTATTAACGCAATCTACTTCTAAAACACAAAATAACAATGTGATTAATATCAGAATATTTTTATAGGAAAGAGTGATTTAGAGATGAGTGAAAGTGTAACTGAGCATGCAGTGTTCAAGCTTGTGTGTGTGTTTGTTTATGCGTCTGCTTGTACAAGAGAGAGAGAGAGAGAGAGAGAGAGAGGGAGAGAGGGAGAGAGGGAGAGTGCGTGCGCTTTGGCGTACGCATGAGAGAAAGAGAGGATGAGTTGCTGTCTACAGGTGCAGACAGGGAAGAAATGGTGTGAGTTTGAATAGTAAAGATGGAACCCGCAGGTGTGTGCAGAAGGAACATGTGACATTTTTTCTCTGGAGACCAAGGAAAAGCACGGCATTGTAGAGAACACAGCAGGTTAGACAATTACACAGCAAGGAGACAGAGTTATATCTACTGACTTACACTGAAGTTTAGATTCTTCAAACACAGTTTGTTTAGGTTTTTGATATTCGATAAATAAAAGTTGTGACATAAAAAATAAAATGCAACTAGCAATATTCCACTGAAGGACATTATTGCCTCTACAGGTTGATTATGTCTATGAAGGCACTTGTTTTTATAGCCTGAACTGAAGGGGACTAATGATGATAACAGTGTGGGTGTACACTTATATTTGTGTGCAGCTTCTCTTAACACCCGTCCTGCACGTATTTACCACCCACTGGGGACAAGCAAGTACTACATTTCTCACATAAATCCATGCTGGTTATTACAACTATTATTGAATATATTTATATAAACAATGTAGTATATGCTGGGGTATAAATATATAAATAATTACACAACATGATCACAATTTATAATGTATTGAAAGTGTAAAGAAGAGCAAAAGAAAATAAAGAGAGCTGGTGAGAGAGAGAGAGAGAGAGAGAGAGAGAGAGAGAGAGAGAGAAGAGAGAGAAAAGAGAGAGAGAGAGAGAGAGAAGAGAGAGAGAGAAGAGAGAGAGAAGAGAGAGAGAGAGAGAGAGAGAAGAGAGAGAGAGAGAAGAGATATAGAGAGAGAGAGAGAGAGAGAAGGGAAAGAAAAGAAGAAGATGGAAAGCGGAAAAGAAAGAAAGACAGAAAAACACAGGCAGGGAGGGAGGAAAAGAAAGAGAGAGCGAGAGCCTTGCGCTGATCTCTAATCACTGGTCTCATCAGTGCGTACCCACCAGCACCTGCTATTATGGCTGGAGGTGCTGCCGTCAGACAGATGGCAACATAAAACTCAATACTCAGGGGAAGCCATGTCCTCCATGCTGGCTCCAGCTCTTCATAAAGCAGCACAGGAACGCTGACTGAATGATGGGTGTGTCTCTGTGATGTATGGTTGCACAGCAGTGGGCTGCGCTGTTGTGAGGTGATTTAACCAGTTTCAGAGCTCAAACCAGGACAGGTTTCCCCTTAACCCCTAAATGAACGAATGGTTCAGCACACAATCTAATTTACACAATTTTCCACCAACCCCATATGTGATCACGCAATCCATCAGACACAACACAAGTCTATAGTCACCAAAATCTTTTTCAGTAAATACATCCCGAAAACTTCTCACAGCCCACTCAAACCCCCTGAAGCTTTTAATTAAGTTGGCAAGGACCTGTCAAATGGCTTAGGACACCGCACGACTTACTGTGAGATATAAAAGCAAGCAGTCATTTTCATTAAATAAAAAGGTCGACTAACATCACCAGAACAAACCCCTCGAACGCTGGTGATACATATGTTATACAGTGCAATGATCAGAGTGTATCAAACTGGGTCATACTCGTCTGTCTTCACATAATTCCATCAAAGTGTACATAGTTTGCGTTTTTTTCTTCTAGTCTTCTAGAACAGCAAGAGGCGGATGGTGACACTGTTGCAGATGCTTCAGTGGCTTGTCTGTGGTTTTAATTAATGTATGTGATGGCTCCTTTACTTCACCACCTGCTGCAAGAAGACAGCATGTCTCCTTATCTAACAAGCATCCTGCTTTCTCTCTCACACAGTACCAGTCACTCACACACACACTCTCTCACACACAAACTGTCTATGGATTACAGCACTTACTTTCAAGCAATGCTTTTAAATAACATCAGAAGCTGAAAGACTTTGTGGTAAGGGCTGTTCAAGGGTATAGCACACACCAGGGGAACTTCTCACACATGCCCAGTAATGACTTCAAGTCTGGCAAACACAAATCTCGGAGAAAAAAGACTGTGCCAGTATTGCATGTGCTACCTTTGTCATCTGACTTGAGAAATGGATTTGGTTACTGACATCTGTGTCTGTTTAGCTAGTTCAAGCTACATTCAGCTTTTCATCAAGCTTGTTGATGTGGTTTAAGACACAATATGACTTACTGTGAACTATGAAACTGAACAAAACCTCAGCAAAGAACCTTTTCTTGCGACAATACAAGGGAATCAGAGAAAATCTGAAGCTTCAGGATTTCTCTCGCTCTCTTCCGTAAAAATCGGCTCAGTATGAAAAGAACTTACAGTGTCTAAACACGAAACTAACATTAAGAACAAAAGTTCCACACAGTTTTATACACTGGAGTTTGATTGGCTCTGTGCACAGAATGATCATCCTTACTCAAAGGAAAGGGAAAAAAAACATTATGTTCAGTTTTTGATTTCACGGCTATTATTAAATAAATCCATGAACATAAACAAAAACAACCTCAGCCACATCTGACTTATGATATCTACAGTGAACCCAGTGAAAGTCAACATAACTAAATGTGTGAGATTGTTCATAATGAGGAGAGTGCAGATATGGGCAAAATAACTGGAAAGAAATCAGGAGAGACCAAATGCTGCCATCTTGTGGTGACACAGAGCTGTTTTAAATTATGCTAAGAGCAGGGATGTCCAAACTTTTACAAAAAGGGCTGGATTTGGTGAGGTGAAAATGTGTGGTGGCTGAGCATTCAGTCTGACATTTTTCGAACCATTAACATTAAATGCAAATGAACTATTTCATTATTTTTATTGCAAATGGCATACTTTTCATTTCTTCACAAAGAACACAAATCAGTCTGAACCTGTTTTTACGAAAATCAACCTGCCTTTCACATTTGAAGACCACATACAATTAAGAAAAAACATGTAAGGAAAAAAAAACCTTTCGGGAGGATTAAACAAATCTTGGTTCGTTTGAAACATATTATTTATTATTCACTATTGCTCACTGTAAACTTCAAAATTCAAAACATGTGAACAGGATAATAACACTAACCGTTCTCTTATTCAGAAATACAAAACAACGAGTGCCATATGAATATCACTTCTTATTTCGTTTTTTAATTGACAATAAAAAACGATGTGTCTTTTGAAATCGAAAAAGTCAGTGTATTTCATTATTTCAATTTTAGACTCCAATCAAAAATATGGAATGGAAAAACGGGCTGCCAGACCGAATTTGATTTTAATATTTAATTTTTCGGATTTACGAGACCCGGTTGTCAAATGAAAACGAATGAACAAATGATATACGGATTAAAAAGACTTGTGAATATCATCACAAAAAATCAGTTCACTGAGACTTTATTCACCTCAGAAGAACAAACAAATAACTTGCCTGCACAAATGTAAAAGGTGATGAGATCTCGACTGCAGTAAATAGGCCAGGTCTGGCTTAAAGACAGTGGTTTTGATGCGCAAGATGTCCTGCGGGCGAGAGTCACTTGTCCTCATGCGGTTCTTGTTAAAGTTCATAACTGAAAATTGTGGCTGGAAACAGTCACACAAGGTTCACGCGAACTGCTGCCATCTTCTGGTGAAATATAAAACAGTTTTTTTGTACGCGTGAATTTTATACTTGGGTCTACAGTGCCTGCCGGGCGAATATTATTGATTTTCTGACAGAGGCTGCGGGCCGCTGGAAATCTGAACAGGGGCCACAATTGGCCCTCGGGCCGGACTTTGGACATGCCTGGCTAAGAGGCATCATTCACAGCCAGAAAACATTAACTTATGTGAGATTAATGAAAAAAAATATATAATATATCATATATTCTCTTCACATCAAAGATAAAGGGTGCTTGGCTCTATTGTTGCCTACCAATATCAAGACAGAGCCAAAACATCAAGAGTACCCAATACTGCTGAACGTACTTATCATGCTGGAGATGCTGGAACCAAACCTCATACTTCACTAAAACTGAGAGTTTGAGCTCAAAATGTAAATGCAAACAGCAGCCATGGATTTTGTTTAAAGCTTTTTTATCCAATTGTATGTGTGTTTTTGCACATGTAACATTAGAATAACTACAAACATACAGTAAAAAGAAGCAAATTCATTTGTTTCTAATAATGTACAGTAAGAATAACACAGACTTGGTACCTTCCTATACTCCAGCCATGGTATATATTTGTACAGCTCCATCAGAAGCTCCTGTTTGAGTTTACACATCAGATCATGTAATGTTTTTGTTTTGTTCATATTTGTTTGTCTTTTTTTATTTATTCAAATGTTTTTTTTTTAAAAATAAATACATGTTGTCCAGATAGATAACTTTATATATAATTTTGTCAGATCCTCAAGAACGTAATTTCTGATTAAAAAGTGTCATGGGGACACAAACAAATGTTGTATCTCTGTTTAGTTTATCTAAAATTTGGGTATTTTATTTAATCTTCTTTGGTTGTATCTAAAAATGTTGGAAAGTCACTGTAAAACGACACCCGTCTCTTGTACAGCATGATACTCTCATATGTAAGGTAGTCTAATGGAAATTAGAAAATGGTTTTGAGGACCATCTTCGGTCTTCAGCAGAGGGGTGTATAGTTTCTTCAGTCTGTGGATAGTGTGCAGAGTCTGCTTAAATGGTACAGACTCCATGTCACTTGTTGACCACTCCAGCAGAAACCTAATAATGATGGCATTAAAAACCTGACAAGGTTATTCTGCCTTTAACTCTGTTCATAATTCTTTTGTGTTGTCAGTGTACAGCAATCGAGAATGGGTCGAGATGTCCAAAGTACTGTGTCCCGAGTATAGAATTTTGCTTCCCCTTCAGCTACTTCAACAGTGTTTGTGCAACTGACTTACAACTTACACTGTTAAGGAGTACTTTGACTGGAAATACATCACCAAGGGATACAGCCATGTTCAGATTTTTTCCCACTGATCCTCCTTTTTTCCAGTGAGCTGGGTTTCTTGACACCATGTTTCGACCTGTCCCAAACCTAGAGAAATTAGGGGAGAATACACGAGTATATATACTAACCTCTTCCGCAGACCTATAGAGTGACATCCCTGCATATACTCCGATAGAGGATGGAAAATTACAGCTGTACTATAAATTCTGGGTTTTGCTTATGAATTCTCTGGCTGCTTTCAGAAAATGTTGCCACCCTATCATCCTAACACTCCTCTTCTACCCCTTTAAGAGCATGTAGGACGAGAGCAGCGGGAGCGAAAAGAAAAAGCATTAATGTAGGAAACAGGACAGCTGATCAAATATGATTCCAACTATTGATGAAGCATCTCTATTCTTCTTATAAGCCAGTCATCGGTGCTACACAGCTCCAGGCTACTTACAAATAGGTGGTCTTCCTCTCCATCTGTGAATTTATTTTACCTCAGGATTATAAAAAACAAGCAAAAAAGATTTACGGTATAGTTACATTAGTAGGGAACCATTCATCTCTGGTTAAAGTCTGCAAACCATCAATTCTGCTCAAAATGTCACTTGTACAGCATATCATGTGTGTGTCACTGTAACAGGATGTTTTGAGCAAATTTCTAATTAGAGGTGACTGTTATAACCAAGGTCACTGCCCCATCTCATTATTATCTGAGCTATCATATGCGTAGTTCACAGGCTCTGGGGAGAATGTGAGAGAGAAAAGGAGGATGAAGGATATTTATCTTTCTTTAATGAAGCAGAAACATTTCTACACTACAGCCTCAAGCTTCCTCAAACATAGTCATGCAAACCGGACATGAGCAATTCTTCTGGCACGTGTGAGTGTATGTGTGTGTGTGTGTGTGTGTGTGTGTGAGTGTGTGAGAAAGAGAGAGTGAGACAGAGAGAGAGTGTATAAAAGTGTGTGCATCTGTTACACACTCTCTTTACATTTCTAGGAATTCTGCTGAATGTAAAGATGGTATTTATTAATTTAGGTTGGCACTGAGAAACATCAGCATTCATTCTAGAAATGCTTTTTTTTCATCGAGACAGACAGCATGAGTTAAATGTGTGAGCGAAGTCTCACACACACTCCACGTGCGGCTCACTTCCTGTCTTACTGAATTACATCTTTGGTCGACTGGGTCTCTACTACAGTGACACTAAGCCTCTGAGGGGCCAAAGATCAACAGTAGCATCTCTTTCCTTCCACTCTTGCAGTGCCAATTTCACAACAGAACAGGAGACTCAGCTTCTACGTGAAAACTCAAAGCTATAGGTCACGTTCTGATGCCAGTGGAAAAAGGAATGCACTTCGCTCCTCAGTAAAACATATAGAAATAAGACATTTAAACAGGAGTAAACACATAACAGGCAAACATTAAAATGTCAGGTTTTTTTCTGGTAAGATTTCCGGCTTGTGTGTTTTTTGTGTTGGAACGCAGCTTTCACATAGTTAATATTTTTAAATTAACATTTTAAATAAGAGTTTTAAAGATCTGCATATGCCCTATAGCTTGCATTCTCAAATACACAGATACATACATACATATAGACATCATTGTCCCCTATCCTAACCAGTGCCACAGGGGTGCCTGAGGCTATCCCAGCACTCCTAGGGCAAAATGCAATTTAGACATGGGGAGAACACAAAAACTTCACACAGAAAGAGACAGATATTAAAAATAGCATTATATAACTTTTCATTCTGCATGTTTGCCTCATAATTAAAAAATAAATAACAGTAACACTTAAGGTTAACTAAGTGTTACTTAAGGACAGAATTCATAAGGATACATGACACCAGCAGAAGGTGTTCACGGCAGCTGACATGAACTTACAGCATTTATTAAAGCTTATGCTCAATAAAGGAGCATTGTGGCATTTTAGATAAGTAGCACTGATTATAAGAGAAACTCTGCCCTGGAGGCTGAAAGATGGCAAACATTTCTTTTTACTCCTTTTATTCTCAACATTGCATGCTTTCAGCTGAGAAGACTGTGGGCTCTGAGATTTTATTGTAGACATATGATATTAAAAAAACATGGCCCAGTACATTCAGGTTTACATCAACTAGTGGCAAGTTTGTAGTCCTGCAAAGGCCATGTGCAGGAAGGAGAGAGGAGAGACATGAGAAAATATTCGTGGTTGGTGCATCAAACGCTGGAAGGCATTTAAGGCAGCTCATTCCTTGTAGTGTGTTTTGGCAGGACTGAGTCACATTGTTTCTGCCAAACCTTCACGTGGAGCAATCCACCACCACAACCTAAAACAAGAGTTCAGTGAAATAAGTGGATAAAAGCATAACTGCTTGCAAAACTGAGCTGAAATAATTTGTTTGCTTATGGTGGAAAGATACTAGTCTTTTATACTAATGTGATTTGAAACTACTTCACTGTTTCCTAAGGAATTGAGCAAAGCACTGTTCTAATGTCAACATGAATTAGAAAATTATTTGATACAAAATCAGGGAGGGTCTCTAGATAGCAATTCGGAAAAAAGTCAGTACATTTTGAACAAAGATTAGAGAATTTATTATTAATAATAATAATAATAATAATAATAATAATAATAACTAACAATTTACTAATATGTGATAAATGCTTAATATGACCAAAAATACAGACAAGGAAAGGTCAGTTTTGCTTACAGTGAAAGATACAGTGACAGATAACTGATTAATAAGTTTCTGATTAAGCAAAATATGACATTTCTGTTGTGTATCTGTCTCATATGAAATATATACTTATATATTCCCATCAAGCTCTTCCTACCTGTATATGACCCATATCTGCTCAGCTAAGGGCTCTGCTATTCCAACGTGGCTGTGTCATCTACATACACATGTGGAGCCTAAGGGTGGTGTGGCATGTGGAGCCAAGGTAAGTGCAAGTGCCCCAAGCCCCAGGCATGCATACACACACACACACACACACACACACACACACACACACACACACACACACACACACACACACACACACA
>JBBPDC010078821.1:0-10377 GCA_037974485.1 Hemigrammopetersius urotaenia
TAATCGAAATAATCGACCTGGAAAAGTTTGATCGATTATAGGTTCTGAATGTCGATTTCGATTACTTTTCGATTAATCGCCCAGCCCTATGAAACACACAAGAAACCCACAGAGCATCTTTCTGATGGAGCCACAGAATTAGGTAAGAACAACCTGTCTGTCTGGTAATTTACCTTCTCACAACACACAGGACAGGCAGTAACTTCCAAACCGAAGTTAAAGGGTTTGTCTGCCATGGCACAAGATAACAGATCAGTCTACTTAGTTTCAGATTTTCTTCATCTGCTATATCAAATGAACTTTTGCAGAAAACATTATTATGGCTTATTTTAATGATCATTATTATTATGAATTTATTTAATGTGTGAATTAGGTGACGGACCTGATCCTACGTTTGGCTCCTTAAAACTTTCTAACACACACACACACACACACACACACACTGAAAAGAACTGCCTTTAAGCCTTTAAAAAGCTGAAACTGGAAATGAAAGAGTGAACGGAGTAAGAGGAGCGACTTAGCAGTGCCTATGGACTAGCCAGGTGGTGCAGCTGAGATGTGTGTATGTGCAGCAGGTAGTGCTGGGCGATTAATCGAAAAGTAATCGAAATCGACATTCAGAACCTATAATCGATCTAAGTTTTCCAGGTCGATTATTTCGATTATTTTCCCTTTAAAAACACTACCGCGTGTGGAGTCACGTGACCCCGCTCCGTTATGTTACGTTATTCCGCCGACATGTCGAGCACGGAGAGCTCAAACACTGAGACGGCTGAGCAACTGGTCAGTGAACTATGAGGACAAATAAATAAATAAATAAATAAAATAATCGCTGATTAATCGTAATCGAGTTAAAATGTTCAATTAATCGAGATTTTGATTTTAGGCCAAATCGCCCAGCCCTAGCAGCAGGAATGGAGGTTAAGCCTGATGTGTTCTGCCAGTGATTAGTGGGGTTTGGTGGGAAAGGTGGTGAAAACACTGATCAAACATTAATTAATGATTAGTGACATTATTGATCAATGATCAAAACAATCAAACGTCCATAAAGCCTGAGAGGCGGTACACAGCGATACCGGACATAATGCAGTGTAGAGCAGCAAGGTCCGGCTTGATTTCAGGCTGAATTTTACAGCATATCCTTGGCATTCCAAGCATCAAGGACAGACACACTTGTGTTTTGTTGTATAAAAGTGTAGCACAACCCCAAGTCCGAAAACTTTGGCGCAGTGATGACAATTCAGAAAACAAAGACTTTTCACTGGAGACAGAAGGAACCCAAGATCCCGTTCCCGTTTTGTCTGGCGTCCATTTCATTCATTCTACATCTATTCCTGCATTTCTGGTACAAAAGCAGTAGCCCTGAAAGAGTCTTTAAGCAGCAAAGGTGGTCAGAGGATCTCCAGTATGTCAATAAATGTGTGAGAAAATGATTGAGACGTTTAAAAACGACATTTCTCAAAGACTAACTGAAAGGGATTTGCGTATTTCACCCAGTGCATGATGTCATTACACTACTCGAGGAACGCCCTCGGACGGATCGGAGCCGTCATTCATCAATACCTGATATGACCACCAGGGGCTACTCCGGCATACGCCTCAATACAGAGCTACACTCAACTTAAACGCAACTTCAAGGTTCACCAGCGTTCGGTTCTCTAAACTCGGAGGCATCAGGGACGGACCATCGTGTCCTGAGGTCCTGAGGTCCTGAGTATTCCAGACCTTTTCTGGAGGAATGGGACCCCATGTGCTCCGACCAAAGAAAAGCGGATCGCCCAGACTCTCCAGAAGCCGAGAGTGTGGAGGTGTGGGGAGGCCGGTGATGCCGCACTAACGCTGAAAAGGACACTCAGATTTTAGAGGAACTTTTCCAGAGACCTGCGTACATTTTTCAACAAGACAAGGCAAAACCACATGCTGCACAGGCTACAGAGGCGCGGCTGCGGACGGCGAGGGGACGGCTCTGGACCGGCCTCCTGCAGGCCTGATCCTAACACTTACTCCATTATCTCCACCCGCACCTCCAAGCTCACATACTGCGCCCTGTGGTGAACATCCAGACCACCAGCGGACTCTGGATAGTGGGCTGTTGGTGAAAAGTACATTCTATATTATATATGAACGTCACTTACACCAAACCCCGCCCCCCGCCCCCAAGACTATCTCTGTCCATTACTAGTGTTCAGATCAGACACACCCACTGACTGTAGAGCTGTCAGACATTTGCAGACATTTCTACCCTTCGCCCTTTTAGAAAGCTGACCAGGATTTTGGGGTCATGGTCCTGTTGAAGTGTCCTCCACACCATAACGTCCGCACCCTCAGGCTTTACTGGGGGTGTCTTCTCAGAATCAAAACTTTATTTTTCCAAACAGTAGTGTCTGAATACTTTCTTTATCTTTCTGATAGATACATTCTTGTGAATTTAAGTCGGTAGGAAATGGACGAAAAATGGATTTGATTCAAATTCCTATTTGCCAACAGTACAGGAATGTATCATTTACCATAAATACCACTGGGTCGGTGTCAACATCCTCTAAATAAATAAATAAATAAATAAATAAATAGACAGACAGACACACACACACATACATAAAGTCTGCTATATATCTCATTTACATCATAATATTTATTCTATGTGTGACTTTGTTAGCTGATTAGTTAGATAAATTCACCAAATGATGTTTAATGAGATCTACGTGAGTGTACAGTTAGAGGTGCTTCCAGGCGCTGTAGCTGTAGCCAGTTCTCGTTCAGGGCGAAGCAGCTCTTAGACGACCAAAGACCGAAGATGCAGAACACTTTAGTTTCATTTTAAACTCAGTTCAATGCATCACCCTTAAAGAAAATGTAAAGGTAAATAAATAATCAGAATCAGAAAACTTTTATCGCTTAAAAAAACATTAGCGTTAGCCGTTAGCATTAACAGCGTGCAAAGCAAAGACTCGTCCACAAAAGAAAGGCTGAAATAACTCTCTCTACTCTCTCTTTAGACAGAGCACAGCTTACTAATACTAAATACACTGAGATCACTGCTGAACATTATAACACTAAAATACAAGGACGAGACACGGAGCAGTCGTGCTACATGCTGCAGCAGCTTCTTCTTCTTTTTATGGCAGTAATACAAATCGGTTCTCCGAAAAATCCCTGTTAGACCGAATGCGCGAACGCTGATCCGTGTATAACTGAGGGGTTACTGTACACACACAAGCCCCACGCGTAATCAGACACCTGCATTGTCAGATCTTGGTAAATGTTGCATGACGCTGGCATTTTACCGATTCATAGTATCTTTGCAAAGACGCTATAAGTTCGGTACACAGCCCTAAAGGAAAGTGGCCCATAGAGCTGCGGAATAAGGCGGCATAGTCTGATGAATCGTGTGTTCTTTTACATCGTGTTTATGGCCGTGTGTGAGACACCTTCGGTCCTGGCATTCATGTGGCGGTTACTCTGACACATACCAACCAACCTAAACACGCCCAAGTCCCACACCCCAACTCGACTGAGCATCTGCTGGTCAAACGAACCTGAAGGGGCCCTACCTCAGAGCAGGCAGTGTAGGTGGACCTAAACCGCTTCAGGGGATTTAACAGTTAGGGCTGATTGGTGTACAAACGCACTCAGTGTGCAAGAAAACCACCTGCCTTTAGTTTTAAAAGCATTTAAAGCATTAAAACAACATACATTTAGTGAGAAAGCCATGAGTGGCCCTAAGGTTCTGCATGCTAAGGCTCCATTACGGGTTCAAATGCTGCCCGGGGAGACCAAACACACCAGGTGGTGACACTGCCACTGAGTTTGCACTGTTTAACAGTCAGCAATGTGAACATAGAGTTTCTCTTCAGGGACAAAAGTTAACATTTTGGTGCACGGTTTTCTTAAGAAATCACAACACAAACACAAAAGCGCTGCTGCTATCAGGTTAAACCAACCGGTAGGGATTTAACCCTAAAGCAGTTAGTACAGTTCCTTTAGGAGGACGAGGTCTTATCCAAAAACGTCCTTTCTGATGTGCTTCCCTTGATTTTGACAGATCTGGTTGTCAAGTGGGTCCACATACAAGTCAGCTCTACCAATATATGTACCGAAGCCACGGGCTACAGACCAGGCGAACTCAGGGCGAGCCGATCTGAAAGGAAGCTTCCCTGTTAAAAGTTTATATTTTATACAATTTCCAAACTGTTTTGGAGTCCCACTGTCACACCTCACACTATGAAGGTCTTTAGGGGTTTTTATATGATAAAACAAAAATGAGTTTCCTGTAGGGCTGGTCGATTTGGCCTAAAATCAAAATCTCGATTAACTGAACATTTTAATTACGATTACGATTAATGAACGATTATTTTATTTATTTATTTTGCCCTCATAGTTCACTGACAAGTCGCTCAGTCGTCTCAGTGTTTGAGCTCTCCGTGCTCGACATGTTGATGGAACAACGTAACATAACGGAGCGGGGTCACGTGACTCCACGCGCGGTAGTGTTTTTAAAAGGAGAGTAATCGAAATAATCCACCTGGAAAAATTTCGTCGATTATAGGTTCTGAATGTCGATTTCGATTACTTTTCGATTAATCGCCCAGCCCTAGTGTCCTGTTGCATTCATTAACACGGCTTTCCAAACGTTTATTGCACTCTGATTTCTGAGGAAAGTATTTTTTAAATTGTATTTTTAAAACAAGTATTTTACTGATAGTTGAAGAATCTCGGTATAAACTGAGCAGTACCGACACGCCGACTCAGGCCCAGTTTAAATCTGAAATGAGCTTCCGCAGGAGGAGGGTCCTGCTAGGCCAGAGAGGAACGCTCACTTCTTCTCTGGGAATATAATCAATCACATTCCTCCGGACTGCGGAGGCACAGAGCATACTCCAAAATCAGCCGGATCAATATATCGCCCTCTGTGCCCTTGGAGTACTCGCGTATTCCTCAGGTCACCGACTCTTTTCGCACTCGCTCATCTGACTCGCATGCTTCTACTAATATAAGTCCTAGAAAGTCAAACCATTTGAGGACTGCATTTGAGTTCGTTCTGTGTAGATTTGCAGCATCTTTCGGTTCAGGAGACCTCGGCCGGCCCAGCAGTGTGTGTTCACCACACCGTCAGTCCACAGGTTACTGGACCGCACACTGGATACGGCTCTTATTTTTACTGCAGTAACACCGAGCCTTTCTTTCATTCTGCTCTACTGATCTGGTACAGTCCACTAAATCTCCACACACAGCAAGGGTTACAGTGTTACAGCAGTGTTACACCGTTATTTGTTCCAGTATTACAGCAGTGTTACACTGTTACACTGTTTTCTGTTACAGTATTACAGTGTTACAGCAGTGTTGCATTATATTATATTGCTATATTGCTAGTGTTTAACGCTGCAATTTGTTGGTGTTAGGTTGTTATTTGTGACACTGTCACTTTTCACTGTATTGCACTGTTGTTTGTTACACTGTCACGTTGTTATTTGCTCTTGTCACTGTGTTGCACTATTGTTTATTGTGTATCTTTATTCTCTATTGTTTCTTTATCTTTTATTCTTTCCTGTTGTACTGACCGTGCTAGTGACACGATCATTTCCTGGTGAAAGATAAAGTTCGGTCTGATCTCCTCTAAAACAGAACCGAGTCGCAGCAGCGCGGCCCGGTCCGCAGCCACGTTAGCCACCTTAGCTCCCCTCCGGACCCCCACGGCACTGCTCGGCCTTCGGGTCTGTTCTGAGCCGGAGACGAAGCTTTAAAAACGGACCGAACTTTAACCCGACCCACGGAGGCCTGCTGCCGTGTTTATCCGAGTCTGGGTCGGACCCTAGGTCGGGACCCGGAGCCCGGAGTCCGGAGGGCAGCGCGGCCTGCTGGCCCCGTCTCCGCAGCGCCGCTCCCTCACCCCCACCCAGCCCGGCGCCATCTGTGCGCAGGAGAATGTGGAAGTGAAACAGAGCAGGCGACATGTTGGCCGTGTGAGGGGAATGTGTACCAAAACACTGCGGGCCTCTCGGCTCTTTTCGGAACCAGACGAAAAGTGGACCTTTATTTTAGCGTCCGGTTCGGAGAGCGCCTGGTCCAGCAGGACGGTCCCGAGGAGCTGCTGGAGTTTCTCCGGGACCATAGAAACAACCGTCCCTTCCCCAACACTCCTCACACACACACACACACCACACACTCCACACACACACCGCACACAAAGAGCTCCGCGCCGCGGCTCCACTCACCTCACTCCAACACTGTCCGGACCGGGGAGAGCGCAGTGGGGCGCAGCTGTGCTGGATCCGAACCGCTCCGAACAGCTCCGGCGCACGGCTCGGCAGGAAGGAAGAGAGGAAAGAGAGGAGAGAGGGAGTGACGCGCAGGACCAGCCGGGCTCCTCCTCACGGCCCGGGCACAGAACCCCCACACATGACCACCAGCCAGTCTCTCTCACTCCAGACCGGAGACCCAGCCTGGGGACTCACAACGCTGAAAAAACAACGCTCCCAGAGTCTAGAGCCACTTTACTGTTGAATATCATCACAAGTGTCACAGCACTACACACTATATTGACAAAAGTATTGGGACGCATAACCATTCCACCAACAGGGATTTTACATTACATTCAAATCCACAGATACTAATATGGAGTCGCCCCCCCCCCCTTTACAGATATAACAGCCTCCACTCTTCTTGGAAGGCTTTCCACAAGATTTTGGAGTTTCTGTGTGAATTTGTGTCCATTCATTCTGTAGAGCATTGGTGAGGTCAGACGACCAAACGACCAAAACACACGTTTCTTCGCTAACCTCAAATTTAGAAAATGAAAAACTTCCACCGAAGTTCTGATGTGTGTCTCTGCGGTGGTTCTTCGGAGAACATCGGGGAACACCAGAGGACACCACTGTTCCACCAGCAGGTTAATGTTCCTCTCCTGACACCAGGGGGCGCTCTCCAGGTGGAAACAGCACAGGACCTGTTTAGGTCTGGATCATAATTCAGTAGCACCTCCTCATCCTGCACCCTGGACATTATTATTATTACATTATTATTATTATATTATTACATTATTATTATTATTATTATTATTATTATTATTATTATTATTATTACATTATTATTATTATTATTATTATTATTATTATTATTATTATTATTATTATTATTACATTATTGTTATTATTATTATTATTATTACATTATTATTATTATTATTATTATTATTATTATTACATTATTATTATTATTATTATTATTACATTATTATTATTATTATTGTTGTTGTTGGATTATTATTAATAAAATTATTACATTATTATTATTATTATTATTATTACATTATTATTATTGATATTACATTATTATTACATTATTATTATTATTATTACATTATTATTACATTATTATTATTACACTATTATTATTATCATTATTATTATTATTATTATTATTATTATCATCCATGGGTGCACAATGTACAGTATACAGAGTGCGGAGGGAGTCTCAGTCATATGCAGACAGTTGCACAACAAACATAGATGCTACATTTAGTTTGGCCAGATTTCATTGCCGTCACCATTTAATATCTAAAACCACATAGAAGCACATCAGGTATGTTTTTATTCTCATAGAGAAGAGTTAAGGTCATGCTGTACATTCCATCACATCACATACAACGTGTGCATCATTACAGACTGTGTCTGAAACTTAACAAACATATTTATACAGCATTCTGGGTTGGGAGCGTTGGGAGCGTTGGGAGGGTTGCCCCCCCCCACCCCACACACACACACACACACACACAAATCAATGGTTTGCACAAAACGCTGCGTGCTGACATTCCTCTGGCCTAAACTTCCCACAGCACTGCGTGTCAGCAGTCAGGAGAATTAATGCAAACAAAAATACCATGTAAATGGATGTAAAATGCTAGTGAGTACATTACAGAAACACATGGGGCTGGTGGCCTAGTGGTTAGAGGTTCTAATCCCAGCACTGCTAGCGTCACCACTGAGGTTCCCTGAGTAAGGCACCGCCCCCACACACTGCTCCCCGGGGCCCCTCGCCGGTGCAGACCCCTGCCTTACTTGGGGACCTGGTTAAATGGGTTAAAGCAGAGAAATAACTCACGCTGTGTGCTGTGGTGAGTTCACTATAAGGAGCCGCTTTACTTTATTTACCTCATTAAAGCCTCGTCTACTGAACTGCTGATGAATTTAAACACACACACACACACACACACACACACACACACAGTATTACCCAGAAATGTGACTGTGATTAAATGAACCAAGTCACCAATCAAACAGAAGAGGTGGGGGGGTTTACAGGAGTAACGTACAAAACAACTGTGATACATTTCAACCCTTTAGCTTCATTCTTTTCAAATATTCTTTATTCACGTGTTAAAAATACATCACAATAAACATTTAGTGCACCTGAGTTGTATTCCCTGTCAATATTGCTAAAATATATAATAACCCATAAAGGACAATCAAGCTACAATAAATCTGAGCATTATTTCCTCTCAAAACTCAAGTGATCTCAAGATGGAAACCAGGCCAGATCATTTCAAACTGCTCCGTTCCTCTTCCAACAGCATTCACCAACAGCCGTAGAGGGCCTATCTGCCTAGAACCCTGTTCATAAAGGCCCTCTCTTCTTATTAATTCTCTATTCTCTCTGGTATATACCTCTGTAGCATTGTATTTTCTGTATATAAGATTTAGATTGTTTATTATCTTGTATTGTTCATTTATACACACATGTATATTCATACATATATTTATAAACAGTATAAACATATATGTACAAAAGTACTATATATATTTGCTAACATTTATCTTATAGTCATAAATATAAATCCATATTCCGTATTCAAACTGTGGATTTATTATTGTATATTATATTTGCTCAGTATATTGTTTATTGTATCTTTAATATTGTTGTTGTTTTTATTGTGTTGTACTTGAGAGACACCATCTACCGGAATCAAAATCCTTGTATGTGTTCGCTCACATACTTGGCCAATAACCGCGATTCTGATTCTGATTCTGATTCTGATTCTGATTCTGATTCTGATCTGATTCTGATTCTGATCTGATTCTGATTCTGATCTGATTCTGATCTGATTCTGATTTTGATTCTGATCTGATTCTGATTCTGATTCTGATTCTGATTCTGATCTGATTCTGATCTGATCTGATTTGATTCTGATCTGATTCTGATTCTGATTCTGATCTGATTCTGATTCTGATTCTGATCTGATTCTGATTCTGATCTGATCTGATTCTGATTCTGATTCTGATCTGATCTGATCTGATTCTGATTCTGATCTGATTCTGATCTGATTCTGATCTGATTCTGATTCTGATCTGGATCTGGATCTGATTCTGATTCTGATTCTGTTCTGATTCTGATCTGATTCAGATTCTGATTCAGATTCTGATTCTGATTCTGATTCGATTCTGATCCTGATCCTGATCCTGATCCTGATTCTGATCTGGATCTGGATCTGGATCTGGATCTGATTCTGATTCTGATTCTGATCTGATTCTGATTCTGATCTGATTCTGATTCTGATTCTGATTCTGATTCTTATCTGATTCTGATCTGATTCTGATCTGATTCTAATTCTGATTCTGATTCTGATCTGATTCTGATTCTGATTCTGATTCTGATCTGGATCTGGATCTGGATCTGATTCTGATTCTGATTCTGATTCTGAATCTGATCTGATTCTGATCTGATTCTGATTCTGATTCTGATTCTGATCTGATTCTGATTCGATTCGATTCTGATACTGATTCTGATCTGGATCTGGATCTGGATCTGATTCTGATTCTGATTCTGATTCTGATTCTGATCTGATCTGATCTGATTCGATTCTGATTCTGATCTGATTCTGATTCTGATTCTTATCTGATTCTTATCTGATTCTGATCTGATTCTGATTCTGATTCTGATTCTGATTCTGATTCAGATTCAGATTCTGATGCGATTCTGATTCTGATTCTGATCTGATTCTGATCTGATTCTGATTCTGATTCTGATTCAGATCTGATTCTGATTCTGATTCTGATTCTGATCTGATTCTGATTCTGATTTTGATCTGGTTCTGATTCTGATTCTGATTCTGATCTGAATCTGATTCTGATTCTGATTCTGATTCTGATTCTGATTCTGATCTGATTCTGATTCTGATTCTGATTCTGGTTCTCATTCTGTTTTCGTTCCTTTCTCTGTGTATTAAACTAGAGTGTGTATTACACTCTAGAGTGTGTATTAAACTCTGGAGTGTGTATTAAACTCTGGAGTGTGTATTACACTCTAGAGTGTGTATTACACTCTGGAGTGTGTATTAAACTCTGGAGTGTGTATTAAACTCTGGAGTGTGTATTAAACTCTAGA
>JBBPDC010078842.1:0-10377 GCA_037974485.1 Hemigrammopetersius urotaenia
GTGTGTGTGTGTGTGTGTGTGTGTGTGTGTGTGTGTGTGTGTGTGTGTGTGTGTGTGTGTGTGTGTGTGTAAGTGAGCACGCGGCTGCAGCTGGGTCTCATAGTGAAGAACAAAAACCTGTCAGTCAACCAGCCTGAGCCACAAACTCGCCAGTGTATGTTTTGTCTGAATGTTTGTGTAGCTTCCTTTCATCTGTTCAATGCCAGTAATTGTTATTTAGTTATGCTTTCTTGCCTGTTTCCTTAAACAGCCAGCAATAAACCTCTGGTGGAAGAACTCGCCGAACAATAATTACGTTGTTTAGGCACCTTGATTTAGTCATCAGTTGCTATGGAGATGAAACATGTTAATTGTTCTCTGCCAGCAGAGCCTCATTTGCATGTTCCGCCATGGTGATTAGCTACAGAATGATTTGTCTTTTTTTTCCACCTGTATTGATGTATCATTGTCTGTGTTTACACTGTAGTGTGTTCATTACTGAATGACTCACACCGGACCTAAAGAACATAAAAAAGGGTACAAATAACCCTCAACAAACGAGCTCCAAGCTAATTATGAAGCTGCTGGTTATCATAACCTCAATTATCACAAAAGTAGAAATAAGTTGTAGAATTTTGTTTGTGAATGTGTTCTAAATTTAAATAGTAAGAACCCCTATTAGATTTTGAATTGTTTGTTTGGTGAACTTGTTAATCATACCTCAAAAGAAACATTTCTTTAAGATGCATAAGAAATGCCATAAACAGACACATCTATGTAGGAGTGAAAATCTCCCGAGTGCTTGTGTAATGGTGGTGTCTTAAACTGATTTCAAAATTTAAAATTTGAATTATACACATTTTGAAATTCTGTATGGCTGAGTCACTTTCAAAGCTGATATTTGCTAAAAAGTAATTCTTTATCAATACTCAAAACAGGTATAGTCATTCAGTGTTAATCTCCAAGTAAATAAACAGTCAAGATAATCTCTAAATCAATGTGGTTTGATGTCAAATGTACCATTCAGACAGAAAATACAGTGTCAAGAATTGTTCACAGGAAAGAACTTGTAACTAATCACAGACGTATTGAGTTAAGCTTTAGATTTTCCATAAAAGAGGTAAGATCACTGTAGTTCAATACCACCTCTGCATAGAGCAAAAATATATATATATGTTAGAGGTGGGCATAGATTTTATTTTTTTTGTTAACGCCGTTAGTAATGTTGCCGTTAACGCGCGCGAGATTCTCCCCTGCCCCTCTCCATACTTCAGGCCACGGCACTTCTTCCAAAATGCATCTGCTTTAATCCACATGTTACATTGTATTCTTTAAAGATTACAGAGTGACCACACTTAAGGTTACCTTCTCATGATCCATCCATGTAGATGTTTGTGTAACAACACTGCGCAGTAATTGTTCCAGCCAAATCTTCCTTTGTATTTTTGATACTGTTGTTGTGATTTTGCTTTTCATTCCTGGCAAGTCTATTAGTAATTTTTCTATGGATTTATCTTGGTCTTGCAGATTGTTTTGACTTCATTAGCTGACTTCCATTTCTCAGTGACCTTTGTGGTCCGTGAACTAGTTTACAGTCTTCTCTTGGTTTGGAAGTGTCAACAATCTTCGGGTTAATTTCATTCAGCTGCTTATTTGAACCTCTGACTGCTGAGATTTGATGGGTCACTTAATATATTACAATCTGAATCTTTTTTCAAATAAATGGATCTTCCAATAAATTCTGAGTGCATTGTGAGACAAATGTACAACTAAAATCATATTTTATTTTGATTCAACAGGTTTAATTTCAACCCTATTTTGCCACTATTAGTGTTATATGAAATCTGAAGATGTGTACATTCAGTGGTGATGTAACATGGCTTTTCTGTTTTTTTGGTTCTGGTTTTGGTTTGGTTTTGGGGCTTTTATTGTGGGTTTTTGTTCATGCTTTGTTTCTTGTTTCACGTTTCCAGGTGTCCTGTGTTTAGTTCAAATGATTACGTTTGGTGATTGGTTTTCAGTCTGTGTCTGTTAGTATTTAAGTTCTGTCTGTATGGACCGTAGTTATCGGTCCATCGCCTCATAACGCCTCAATTCTGTTTGTAAACTTATCGGCCCCCGTGCCAGGTTTCTGTTCTGTCCTGTTTTCACGTCCTGTTGTAAATAAAGAAACCACATTCATGGATACCTGCCTGCCTTGTGCCTGTCTTCCAGGAGGTAGCTCACGGCTGACAGGTGGTTTTGGTCGCATAATAAAATGTTTGTGAATTATACAGAGATTTGGTGATATTGCCCTTGAACGAAATACACAGTACAGTGATTGCAAAAGTTTAAATAAAATTTTAAATAATAATCACTTTATATGTATATTTTCTCAATATTTGATTTATGTCAGGAACTCTGCATAAATTATTGTTGGCCATCCTGTGATTTATTTTTTTCATTATAACACTTTATGAATGTGTTATTTGTTTGTATTAACAGGTGACCTCTGGTTTTAAGTGCAAGACGATGAGTGCAGGTTTGCCGGCAGCTTTTCTGGAGCCCCTATGTTCCATCTCGCTGATGGAGGACAGTGAGCTACGCCAACTCGTCCTCGAGATACTGCACAACATCATTGATCGCCATGACAACCGAGCCAAACTCCGTGGCATTAGGTACTTCTACCATTTTTCAGTCATTTGTGAGTTTGTGTTCTTAATGTCTGTGTCAAAAAGTTTGTCTGGGTTTGTGCTTATCTATTTGCACATGTTTGTTGATTTGTGTATGTTGCATGTGTATGTGTTTAATATGTGATATCTCTCATCAGGATTATTCCTAATGTTGCTGCTCTGAAGATAAAAAGAGAGAAGATCTCCAAACAAGATGTTGCTTTCATGAAAAAGGTGCACACATGCTCACACACTCATTTGCCCATTTACTAGAGAACAGACTCAAAAACCGTGTAGAATTATTTAATGCCAACTCAGAAGACTGCTTAATTAAAACACAAGCGATTAGAAACCCAGAGACGGTTTTGATTAAACATTTTATCTTATTTTGTACAGTTGCATCAGCACAGATCTCTCTGTTTTTCATTCTCTGTCACTTGCTCATTATATGTATCCCTTTTGGTCGGTTGGTAGCATGGGCAGCAGTTGTACAGGCATATCTATCTGGGCTGTAAGGAGGAAGACAACGTGCAGAAAAACTTTGAGCTTCTCTTCACTGCTCTGGCTCTTTTGACTATAGAGCTGGCTAATGAAGAGGTGGTCATAGACCTCATACGCCTCTCCCTCGCCCTGCAGGTAAACACAGCTGGACACACACGTGTATACACATTCTAGTATTTGTGTCTTTATTGGGGTTTACTGTTGAATTCTGCATTATGGTAGCTATGAGTTATCAAGGTAATATGACAATATTTAATATAAAACAGTCCTAGAATCTTAAAAAAATGGTTGTAAAATGTGATTTTTGAGCAATGCCATAGGAGAAGCGATTTAGCTCCCCTAAAGAAACATTGTTTTAATAAGATATGTGAGTGTGAACATAAGTGTTTGGTGTAGCATATTTGTTAATACTAGTAACATAATTCAATGACTCTCATTAAAAGAGTAGTGTTTGATTTATCATACAGCACAAAACAAAGTATTTCTATGAATGTCCATCAGTGTCATGCACATACATAGGGTTGCAATGACTCTCCTTTATGTAGAGGTTGCATATGTGCCACCGCCCACTAAAATCTTCTGAAAAGAAACAAGAAAAAGTGATTTAAAAATATCTCCACATTCGCTTAACAAGCACACTACCATATGTTCTTCATGAATGAAGAATGAGACCTGCATATGCTTACAGTGTTACATACATACGGATATTATGGAACAGTACAATTTTAAAACATAACACTTTTATGTCCTGCATATGGATGCAGTTCTTTCTGCTCTTGCCTGCAGCAGCAATATTTTAATGAAGTTTGTTAATATTTAGTACATCACTGGTGATTCACCAGGATCTGATAAATGAATGGGAATCCTTGATAGATCATACCACCACTGGAAGCGTGGGGTGCTGGGGTGGCATACATTGCAGAACTACATATTTAATACTTCAACATTAAAAATTAATATTCCTATATCCCCTGGTAACAGTTCTTCTGGTATACTGGTTCCTGACTCTTTTCTCCAGGGCTCCTAGTGTCATTTCAATTGTCTGTTAACCCTTTTAAAGTCAAGCATGTTAGAAACATTTATTTTGGTGTAAAAATTACTTTTAGACTTTTGAGTATGTTTTTGAGTGTGTATTTTCATCTGCCTTCAGCAGGGTTCTATGGGTTGGGTTTTTTCACTGTCTTCCACAAATATGCAATGCTGCCAAACGCTGCTCACATTAAGTGAACAAAGGATGCCAGAGTGCAATGATATAGAACAAATAATTCACACTTTTTTATCTCTAAAAGCAAATGTTGGGGGAAGCTGTGCCAGCGATTGCTTGCTCTAAGCATTAGCTTAAGAACTGAAAGGAAGTTGACCATTATTTAGCTTGATTTGTTTCCATTCAAACTGATTAAACAAGTGAATGAAAATACAGACAGTCAGGAGCAGAAAGATTCTGGTGTGTGGTGATTTAGAACATGGTGCACATCCTGAGCCTGAGAGTGCATCTCCACCCCAAAACCCAGCATCTATACAAGTCTGAGCTGCAAGCTACTAACAAAATACTTTTTTTTTTTTCTCCTCAAACTATGATATTTGCAGCTTGTCAGCTTCTTTTTTGACTAGTTGAAATGCACGAAACCCCTAATACATACTCTCCCATGCCCACATATAGACTGTATGGACAAAAGTATTGGGACATTTGGAACATTTTGGGCAACGCATGATTCCAACTTTGTGGGCACAGTTTGGGGGAGGCCCTTTTCTTTTCCTGCATGACTGTGTCCCAGTGCACAAAGCAAGCTCCATTAAGACATGGTTGGATGAGTTCGTTGTTGAACTTGATTGATCCGCACAGAGCCCTGACTTCAACCCCGTCCATCACCTTTGGGATGAACTGGAATGGAGATTGTGAGCCAGACCTTGTTGTCCAACATCAGTCCAACCTCATAAATGCTCTACAAAATGAAAGGGCACACATTTTCACAAAAACACTTCAGAATCATGTGGAAAGCATTCAAAGAAGAGTGGAAGCTGTTAGAGTTGGAAAAGGGTGACCATCTCTATATTAAAATTGATGTATTAGAATGCAATGTCAATAAAAGTCCCTGTTGGTGTAGTGGTAGGCGCCCCAATACTTTTGTCTAAGTAGTGTATGTACAACTGCAGGCTTCACACTGATGGTAAACCATGCATATGTGTGCACATTCAGAACAGAATTCAAAGTTTCATAATATGTTGATATCTAACCTCTCTTGTGTGATATTTGTTTCATTTCTGTGATTGGCTACAGGAAATGGCTCTAGCCAATGAAGAGAATATGCCGATGTTTATTCGCTGTAGTATCATGGCACTGGTTGCAGCCTACCTCAACTTTCTCAGCCAAATGATCGCCAACTCTGCCTTCTGCCAACACGTGAGCAAGGTGCATAAACACACACACACACACACACACACACACACACACATACACGTCATCTTTATTTATTACTGTACTTGTGATTTCTTACACTAACTTTGATTTTTGATACTTTGATTTGTAACTGGGTCCTCTGAAATCGCATAATGAAAAAATGAATATGTTTTGTACCTGCTACCAGCACCACTAACACTCACATTTAACTGACATTACTACAGTATATATATATAATCTAGCACAAAAGTACATTATTTATCTTTAGTTTCTCTGCATGTTGCAGTGTCAACATCTTAAAGCCGCAAGCCAAACAACACAAACAGATGCAAATGTTTGGTTGGAGTGCAGCACACACACATATATACACACACACTAACTGACTTCCTCTCTCCTCTTTGTAGGTAATTGAGTTGAGGAATATGGATGCTCCCTACCTGCTACCTGAACATGTATTCCGAGAGAAGTGTGTGTAAGTGCCTAAATGGTTGTGCTGAAATGCATTTGCATATAAAACTGCATACTTTTACAAATCTATGTCATTGGTTGTTGTGTCATTATAATAGTACATTTGGCTGTGTTGTATTCTTTTGTTTTTGTCAAGTTCTGCAGATATGTGTATTTGTGTGTGTTTCAGCCTGCCTGAGTCTCTGGATAGTGAGGACAGTGGCATGTATTTTCAGGCAGCTGATCTCGCTGAGACTCTCTCAGGAACTGGATACAATATAGAGAGACTCGCCTTGCCATATGTACCTCAAGTCACAGGTAAATAAAAAGTGAAGATGGAAAGCTTCCAAACATAAAAGAATTAACGCAATACATAATGAAATGCAATTAAAGGGGACCTATTATGCAAAACTCACTTTAAAAAAGCTATAATAGGTCTATGGGCTATACAGATATGTTAATGAAGTTCTTTGTAAAAAAATAACTCAAATAAAGAGGTATTACCAGTTTTATTCTTCACAGTTTTGGTCCCTTTCAAAATGCACCGTTTCATGGCTCTGAGCCCCTTTTATCCAATGAAGCTGTGGCTGGCCACGCCCCACTCCATGCTCCACCCACCCATTACGCTGCTCGTTTGACACATGCAAAACTAAACGAAAGTTAGTTCATACTTAACTGCTTACTTCATACTTAAAGTACTTACATCTCCCTCGTCTGCTGACTTGTCATGGACAGTAGATACAGATCTTCCACAACACTAAAGATAGTTCTGTATTCAAATTTTACGGAACTTTTTAAGGTGGAACAAAACCGATTGTTGCTGGGACATGGCCTTTGAAAATGAAATGAAAGCTTGCAGTTCTTCGGTTTTCTTTGTCTGGGAGAAAGTTTAGTGTGCTGTTCTTTGCAGTCAACAACACATAACACAGTGCTCTGCATATGCACATATGACACAGTGCTCGGCTTCTCTGTGCTCGTAAAACTAGCAAACAAAATGGTGGATCTTCAACTAATCTGGTGTTGGGGCACAGTAGAGTGCACTGTTCCTTATACATTCACGGGAACAAAACGCATTTCACACTGTGATCTGTGTATCTGTGTAACTAATATTGGAGGTTGTTTTATTGTGTTTTGAGCGAGTATTGGCCAGCTGGGCGAAGCGAGTTTTTGCCACTACAGTGGTCAGGCACGTCTGAATTCAGCACATAAAACAGAAGCATATATACAATCCAGTATTTCATCCTGTGTTACTGTTTCAACATAAGTTTATAGATTGTTTTTCTCTGGTACATGAAACTTCAGAGTCTTAGCTTTGAAATGAGTCCAACTGATCATTATCATTGTTTTTGAGCTTTTAAATTTGGGAGCTGCAAAGACCCAAGATGGCCGCTGAAAGGGAAGAAAAGCTACAGGCTAGTGGGTGGGGTCTCGACACGAGGGGTGGTTCTATGCAAATTCCATGCAAGTTGGCCTAATGAGACATCACATTAGGCCATCTGTCCAAACGGGGTGTTTTGAAAGGGACCAAATCTGTGAAGAATAAAGCTGGTGATTTTTTTTATATGACCGTGATTTTGTGAAAATAATTATAACTGAAGTGAGTTTTGCATTATAGGTCCAATTTAAATTAACCTCCAGTATGCTCATATTTCAAAAGTTGTGATCAAATCTTAAAACAGATAACCTAACAAAAATGTTGCAAATAGTTGTTCTATACTGTAGATTGTTCAATAAGTTAATAAAATAATTTAAATATTGATTAAAAGTGGCATTTTTTAATCTTTCAAATGCTGCTTTTTGCAAGTGCTTTACTGTCACCAGCATCTGTACTGGATAGTAGCATCCTTGACATTCCTACAGAATGTAGGAAACACATGCTGTTGAAATAATCAGTTTAGGTGCACATTTATATTCTTTATTTGTCTTTTCATCTTTTCACTTTGTGTGTGTCTGTGTGTTTTGTGTGCACACTCACCATAGTGCTTTACACAGTAGGGAAAATTCTGCACAGATGCAAACAGACTTCCAGAGGTACACAAAGTATCATAGTGAGGAGAAAGTGTGTGTGTAATAGTGTTTATATATTTTTTTATTGTTTCTGTGCTCCTGTAGAACTTATACAGTAGCTGATACAGGTAGATCCTTAGTTAAATAAACCCTGTGTTTCTTAGCAACCATGACCCAAGCCATAAGAAACCACCTCAGTCTTGTGTCTAGCAGCCACAGCAGGTGTGCTTTGACAGTGTCAGCTTATTCTCCTTGACTAGGGCTGTCAGACTCGAGTGCTAGAGGGTCATGATTACTTGATTTAAAATGTGTAAGAGGATGAATTATAATGGGATTAAATAATCATATTAAAATCAAATAATAATATTAAAACATTTTAATGTCTAATGGTGTGATATTTTTTTTTTTTCTGATTTAAAAAAAATGAATTAATTATTAATTAAAAAGTAGCAAGAGCTCTAAGAACACCTCAGATTCATCTAATTAAGTTATGAGGTAGAATGCTAAACTCTGCAGTGTCCTGACCTGCCTGGACTCACAGTCTGACACCCCTGAAAATGTGTAATTACACGGGTCAACAAAAAAAAATGTGTAATCATCAGAAACCACAACACACTTTTCTAAACTAGTTTTTCATGCTGATTTCAGATCTTTTAAACCTAATATTAGATTTACAATAGATTTGCATTAATAGTTTATCAATATTTTCAGTACAAAGTCAGATAATACCAACTATCATGTAACATATACCTAGCTTCATCACAAACACTGTACATGCGGGAAAAACTAAACACAGATTTGAAATCAGCATGAAAAACACTACAAAACCCACATAACCCTCTGATGATTTTGACCTGTTGACCTGTGTTATGAAGCAGTACATGCTATGTATTAACTCAAAGTTTTCAAATCTGGTGTTTGTGCTACCACTTGGATTGATAACCTGGTGAGTTTAGCAGTAGCAGTTGAGATGAGTTCCTAGTTCTCTGAATTGACTGGGGCTGTAGGGACTGCTTGATTAACCTTCATTTAAAAATCTTTTAAAAATGTGTTTTCTCAGTGAATTGGCAATCATTTGTTCAACATTTGCATAAAATAATGAATATCATAAATTTACAACTATTATGATTTCATAATGATTGTATTATTTTTCTATTTTTCTTTTATTGTTTTTTTTTCTAGTATTATAATAGAAAATGTGTGTGCATACATCTCAGTTGAATGATCGGGGACTGAGTTTGATTGAAATTTTGTGGTCGAGTCGCCTCTATAATCTATGAGGAGGGATCGCAGAGGGGCAAGTCACCTTAAAAATAAATAGGGAGAGGGAGTCTCCAAGCCCATGTATGCTTGTTTTAGCACAGCTAGTTAGCCAGCAAGTTTCTAGTTAGCCTTTTTGAAGCTGTATCTTAACTTTTCTGGGTGAAAAATGTTTTTACATTGAACCTTATGTACACTAAAGTGTGGTAGTGTTACCGTTTAAGTGAGCCAACAGTTTTTGTGCCGAACAGATTTCTTTTCTCTCATTCTCTGGGCTCTTTCTCTCCGCTGCTACACGAGTAGCACCCCCACCCATCTGTTAAAAGAAACTCCACAGAAAAAAATTTTTATGGAATTTCCGAAGGTGAAATTTGATTTAATCTAATTTCTAGTTAGATCTCTGCTTGTACCTCTTGACTGGTCTAAAATGTGTTGGTCAGTAAAAATCTCTCATCACCTGTTTCTGGATTAAGCCTCACACACTTTGTCATTTAGTAGAAAGTATATAAAAACATTTTCTTAAATAAAATAAATAAATAAATAATGTCTGACTTACAGATGTAGACCGGCTGACTCGGAGGAAGAGTTTTGTTGATACTATCTCACTTCAGGTGGACATTCTCTCCAGCAGCCTACCTGATCAGGTATACACAAACACACACATACACACAAATATAAAAATATGTTGTTCCGCTCCAGTTCAGTGTCTGAAGAGTTGTATTTTTGTGCTGTAGTCAACATTAGCGGAGGAAATCACCTTTGAGACTCTGAAGAAGGCCATCGGTGAGTACAGCCTGGGTTCTCTTTCTGTCTGTGACTGAATCTCTGTTTGTATGTGTCCGTGTGTATTACATGCTTTTTCTATACATGTTTGTTTTACTGTTTTAGACACCACAGGCTTGGAAGAGCAGGAAAGAGAGAAAAGGCGGCAGGTAATGGAGAAGTTCCAGAAAGCTCCATTTGAGGAGATTGCTGCACACTGCGAGTCAAAGGTGTGTGTCCTTGTGTGTCTGCATGTGTCTGTGTTTTTGTGGCTTTGTATTTATCTTCTGGTGAGGATACCGTGTGTGTGTGTGTGTGTGTGTGTGTGTGTGTGTGTGTGTGTGTGTGTGTGTGTGTGTGTGTGTGTGTGTG
>JBBPDC010078883.1:0-10376 GCA_037974485.1 Hemigrammopetersius urotaenia
TATATATATAGCAAAATAAGGTACTTAATCATTGTACAGACCATTGCATCAGAATAGTCTTCATTCTCCAGAGGCAACACACTTCTGCACATTTGAATTAATAATACCTATTAACTGTTATGGCACATCTTTATAATGTTATTATATTTTAATATAGTTATTAAATGTTATGGCACAATATATAAAGTTGTTTCACTATGTCTGACTCACCAAATAAATAGAAATTGTGCACTAAAATGTAATTTATCCAGAAGTATTCTAGCTTTTGCATACAATTGTACATGAACATTTGTTAAAGTGTAAAATCTTCATACCAGCAGTAAACACCAGAAATGCATGCAAGCATGTTCTTCTGTGTTCTCCCCAACTGTAGCTAAAGCTCTACAATGTACATTGTTTATCTTTAGCAATGTTATGGGATGAAAAAGTCAGTAGCATCCCACTACAGCTAAATCATAGTAACTCACATGAAAAACTAAAGGCTGCTTAAAAAGTTGTATCTTTTCCTGCAACTTCATTTGAAAAGCGTTCCAACAAAATGAGCTACAGGTGCTGTAAATCCTGTGAGTTCTTTGTGAAATCAGGTTGGAAAGGATGTTAAAGCCAGGACTTGAATTATTGTCCATCACTAATAGAGAAATATGTGCATACCAGATAATCCTCAAGCTAGACTTCTATTTCTGAAGTTTTACTCCAACTTCCTCCAACCTGCCTGTTAACCACATGTTCATTCGTGTTTCTCCATCAGGGTGACCAAGGACAGGCTGGTCCACCTGGCCCACCTGGCCCCCCAGGGGCCCCAGGACCCAGAGGTCCTCCTGGGAACACCGGAAAGGATGGACCCAGAGGACCCCCTGGAGAGCCAGTGAGACGTTCAGATTTTTTTCTTTTCATTATTTTTTTGTCTATTGAAAATGTTATAAATTAACAATTTTATATGACAGACCTATTGCTTCTGACCAGTAGTTAGGCCATGATTTTGTTTGGATTTCATATTGCCTTATGGATTTTCTTACATTGCTGCAGACAAGTCATCCCAAGGTCACATTTTGCAACAGCTTCCTCCTTTATGTTACAATGAAACAACAGAAACCATGTCGCTCCCTGCGGTTCCTGTGGTGTACTGCAATCTGTCATAATGACAATGTGCATAAACACTAAAGAGCATAAAACAACTATTGCAACAGCTATTGTTTTTAAGTAAACCATGGATTTAGTTTCATAACCAACCCCATGACTTAGTGACTGTACTAATTCTTTGCAACCCTGTTTACAACATTCAGACAGTTCCCTTTACTGCCTCCATGGTATCCTCTTGCAAACTCTTGTGTGTGCAGTGCAGGATTTTATTTTCACACTGAGGACATTTACAGCCTCATGGCTTTGTCCCTGGCTTCCACAGAACAGCGTATAAATGTTATGTTCCATGAGGTTAAGCACACCAGGAGACTCCCCCATAATCACACTGTTCAGCAGTGGTGACCCAGAGGCTTTAAGGGAGAAAACGAGGGCAAATTCAGTTCATCAGACCCCACTGAGGCCTCCAAAACCACAGCCTGTGCCAAATACACTAGGTCCTACACAAAGCTCGATAAAAACAGGCAGATTCTAAGGATTACACTCATCTGGTTTCGGTAAGGACTGGCCACAGTGTTTCTGCGCTACTGCTTGATGTCCTGGGACAGACTGGAAAAGTCTTAGGATCAGCAGTTTTCCCATGGCTCTAAACACACAGCGACAGCCATGGGCTCCGTCCTGCATGGACCTCCAGATGAAGCCTGTTCCAGAGCTTTAAAGTCACATTAATAGCCGAAGTATGACTGTGGCAGACTGGGAATGGTTCTTTGGTAATGTGCGGCTGGCATGATGATTGGACCAGCAGTCTTCTGGCTCGCAGGATAAAGGAACCGTTGAATCTGAATCTCATGAAACGGTCACACATCGCCAGCCTTCACAGATAACATCAGATGATACGTATTTCAGTGAGAACAATGTGATCTCTGAAAATTGTTTCTCATGCATATCATGGAGAAATGAACCGTAATTGGATGTAGTGATCAAGCCGTTATTGCCTGTAATTGACTTATAGTGGCAATGAAATTACTACTTTATTGTATCCTTGAGTATTTTTTTTCTTCAACAGTACATTTTTGACTGTTATTAAATTTCAACTTACTTCGACTTTGTCATGGTGTCTGAAGGGAAGAGACACAGCAGCAAGCAACAAGCGTTCAGAGAAACAGTTTATTTTTAAAAGCACAAAGTTCAACGCAAAACAGTCCACTAGCTTGAGGCACAACCACCCAGGAGTTTCTCCACTCCATGGTTAATCCCCAGCTCCTGTGACTTTAGAGGATCCCGTACAGCCCTCGCTGTTCAGACCAGGATCTCTTGAACTGTCCTCTGATCAGTGGTAAGTCCCTCCGTGCAGCCACTGACTTACTCACTGCAACCCATCACTCCTGTAAGCACACAGAAGGAAGAGAGAGGGGAAGAGAGCCTAGATGGAACACCTTGTCAGGGAAACATGCCACTTGTCTCTCTGCAGAAGCTTTTCTCCTCAGCTTGCTGTGAAGCCTGTGCCCTGCAGTCCCTGTGGCCTCCTGGAAGGGAAGGAGAAAACCACGAACACCGTCCCCACTCACTCACACCAGCTTTCCTCCTGCACAGCTTAATCACAGGGCGATACGTTTCCAACTCGACCTTTGTTACTATGTTTTCTAACCATCGGGAAGGATACCCCTATCCTCTTACTTTTACTCAGACTTCCCAAAGATGTCGGTGACCACGCAACCTTCCTCTGGCTCGGCCAGGTATATATATACACGCTCCTAATGAGCCCAGCTGTCCTCATTTACACCCTTACGTTCCTAAGGAGCACACCTGTAAGCATTCACGCTCACACGTCACACACACACACACACACACACACACACACACACAGAGGTCATCGAGCACACCTGTTGACGTTCGCATTCACGTACCTCTGTCCAGAGCCCTGTCCCTAGTATTCTGGCGACCTACTTCTCCTTTGTTGAGTCGAAGGTTCACCAGACGTTACAGACTTGAGTTTATTTTCAGTAACAGTTACAAATTTAGACATTTTTTCCTATTCACATCCGCCTTTCTTTTCAATTCTCTAGCTAGCTAATTTTCAGTTTTCCATTTCAGAGTAATCAATCAAGAAAGCTTTTTAATAAACCTTAAGTTGTTGCTGTTTTTGTGCCTAATTTACCTAATTTAGTAAGCTAACATTCATATCTTAGGTAGCCAGTATGTAAGTGAAGCTAATAGTGTTGTTCTCTTTCTATTAACAAAGTAACATTGTTCATTTGAGATTTTTTTCAGAACAACTTTCATAGTTGTACACATTATCCAATGATCATATTCATATATTACCCATTGCTTGTATTCACTACAGTAGCAGAATTCTCACTTCAGGAGAGATTTTCATTACTTTACTGAAACATATTTCAAAAATTCTAGATCGCTAGACTCCCAAAAATTACATATAAATGGATAGATACAAAATATACGAAAAGCAATTGTTCTCAGCGTCTCCATCTTGAGTGCAGATGTTCCAGAGGACGTGAAGAAGCCCTGTCTTGTTATCGTACCCCCCACTTCTCCTTTTATGGTTCTGCTCCCAAAACCTCCTCATTAGACCAATGTGGCCAGTTGAGGCGAAGACAAGATAATGGATGCCCCATGGTATCAAAGTCAAATGCATGGAAGATTGATTCTGTCCGACTTTCTTGGGAGTTTTCCCTGCTCTCGGTGATTTCTCTTGGAATATTCTCTTTTTTAATGGTCGAAAACGAGCTTTGAGGATGAAGTGGCGTACAATAATAGATTTGATATGATATGAAGTGTCAGGGTGTTTGTGAGACAAATGGTAAGTCAGCGTCTTGCCTGTATTCCTTCCAAGCCACAGCTACCCAGTCTTTCTCTTTTTGTGGTGGGCTGAGGGCCAAAAGACAAAACATCTACCTAGCATGTTAGCCTTATGTTTGGATATATACACCACATTGTTAGTTCATGTGGATCCATTAGGAGCATATGTGCTTTCATACTGCTGAATGAGTGGAAGTTGTATTGTTCCATACATATGAAGCTAATCATTCTTGGTACCAGCTAACCAGCTAACATTCTTCATACCAACGGTCCCTAAATCCTCTTGTCCATGTGCCAACGCCTGTAATGACCACTGTTATATAAAAATATGTGAGGGGATGGGGAAGCCAAACATCCCTGTCAGTTTAACACTTCCTAAAGCAACTCCCATTGCTAAAACATACACGATATGAACAAAAATATTGGATGCCTGAACATTACAACCCCAATGATTTTAATAATATTGCATAAAAATCTATAGACTTTAATATGAAGTTGGTCCCCCTTTGCAGCTTTAACAGTTGCCTGCACCCCAGTGAAATTTCATGTTTTACTAAAATAAATACACATGTTCTGTAGATAAGCCACATTTGTATGCATTATTACTGCTCATTTACTACATTTAGAAAATATAAAATATGGCCATGGCAATTGTTGTGGTACATATTATGGCATAGTTAAGAAATAAATAGAAATTGTGCTTAAAATTGCATCAAATTTGTTTCCTGGGTGAATATGCTAACTTCAAGAGAAGATAAGTCTCCAAACTGTTGGCGGGCATTGTACATATGATAAAAATGTACCTCCTGCAGTTGAGGAATTTGGCAATACAGTTAAGGAATTTGGCAACACTCTATCTGAACTCAGCGATACTCATACCACCAAGTGTTTTGCAGCTATTGCCTCTTGCACCATATAAGATAATATAAAAGTAAATTGACAAGTATACTGTATATGATCATGGGTTTGTGTATTTGAAAGGTCACCCAAAGCCACAAGCACAAACTACAAGACACAAAGTGAAGCGCTGACCTCTTGTGGTTGAGTGGAATACTCATGTCGACACATATCTAGTGAAAGTGCTTTAGTATATACAATATGTGGATTTATTGTATGGAGATTTGTCTTGTTTGAATCTAGTCTCTCTCTTTCTCTTTTTTTCTCTTTAGGGGACCCCTGGACGGGACGGGATGGAGGTTTGTGCCCTGACTTTTTATAAAGATATCAGTGCTGACAGAACATAGCCTCCAGAAAACTTTACAGAAGAAAAGGAAACAATGTCAATGTAAAACGATCCAATCTGATACCCTTAGATACCATTTGTATTGGTTGGTTTGTCAGTTCTAATACTGTATGATGGTATTTTCAACATAGGTTATAAAGTGAAAAATTGGAGATGCAAGGTTTTGTTCTGACAGTGATGACACACTTATGGAAAACATCAAACATCAACTATGTTTTATTTCTCTCACAGGGACCCCAAGGTTTACCAGGAGATCCGGTAAGACACACACTAGTCCTACTGTGCTTAGAATATGAGATGTAGGGTGTATACATATGTCTTGGCTCTGTGTATTCAAACTGACTGGTCTCAGCATAGTCCAGTATGTTTCACCTGCTGAAAATGACTTGTAATGACTTGAAACTAGTCCCATCTTTGAAAGAACAAATTATAGACATTTGCCAGCTACCAAGGAATTCACAAACATACTCAATAAAAAGTTATCTTAAACATAGGATAACGTAAGTGATGAAGTAAAGCAAGTATCCATTGACTTTTGCTGCAAAAGGCTTAGTCAACAGCAACTCACTTAGAGGTCATATCAAAAATAGATATTCTATTTAAGCTTCTTTTTATTTTGGCCCCTAATAGGTTCTAAATTATGAGTTGAACTGCTTACACTGTGACGGAACAGAGCTTATTAATTTTTATCAATGCCCCCAAATATGCTCCCAAAACACTCTGAATTAATTTAATTTACAGTAATAAAAATACAAGGCTTTAAGGAGAACACAATGAAAATCACAAGAACACTCGAGATGCTCCACGGGAGAAGTTCTGGACTTTCAAACCTTCCGCCTCTGAGTATAGCTGTGACCTCCGGGCCTCGTGCACCACGCCCCCTCGTCCTCGTATTGGTTGTTTATGTTTGGGGTAGCACTGAGCAGCGGAGGCTCATTCAGTTTGAAAGTAGCCAATCCGAAAAGTTATTTATTTCTCCTGGCTGCTGATTGGGAGCATCCCACGCTCACTGTACTTAGAGGCGGGATGTTTGAAAGTAGGAAATCTTTAAGCGTCACATAGTGAGCAGGTGCAAGCCTGCTGCAGCATGACTGCTCCATGTCTTGCCTTCGTATTTTAGTGTTTTAAACATATTTCCCTCATTTTCAACTGTTATTTCAGTTTATAACAGTTGAAAACTATTATTTAGTACTAGTAAGGTGTGCCCTGTCTGAACAGAGAGTTTTTCAACATTTCTTTTGTGTACGAGTCTTTGTTTTGCTAATGCTAATGCAGTTTCCTCTGGGATCAATAAAGTTTTCTGATTCTGCTGATTTATTTCTCCTGGCTGCTGCCATTTGAATATACTGTGGCAACTGCAGACCAAAATCTCCCCCGTGGATCGTCTCAGTGTTTCTCTTGTTTTTCGTTTTGTTCTTTGTAAAGCCCTGTATTTTTATTACTGTAAATGAAATTAAAAGAGGTGAATATGGGTTTACCTTTACATTTTCTTTAAGGGTAATGCATGACACTGTGTTTCAAATGAAATTTAAGTGTTCTGGGAGCATATTTGAGGGCATATTTAGGCATTTGTTGTACCAAATTATATCAGCAGTAGGCTTCTTTCTGCCAGCAAAAACACAGCTGAGTATTAGAATAAATGCAAACAAGCAGTAAAAAGTATCAACATTTATTCTGAGTTGCTTAGAAGAACACAGGTTTGGATCATAATCAACACACCTAATTTAATCTACTGCAGTAAAAAGAGCCAAACCAGAGATTTTATGGAGCTTTAAGTAAAACCGGGCTTCCATGTATTGTATTGTTGTAATGTAAGCGTTTCAACACTAACTTAACACCACAGCCCAGTACTAAACAGCATTTTTTAAAGCATAATTTTCTCAAGTGCCCAAGTTTTTTGCACAGTACTGTATAGTCTATCGGTCTGTTGTAATAAATCAGAAAATGGACTATACCTTTAAACAACAACTTCCTCTCAGTACTGTTCTCTGGAACAAAACAAGACTTTCCTCAGTACAGTAAATGTGAACAACATGTCACAGCGCTTGTGTTTGTGAGCCTGTGCAAATCTGTAATTAGTTTCTTAGTCCTCATAAACAAGTCTGACTGCTAATAATGAAGCTCATTATTGGTGTTCATCAGTGTTGATTAAATGAAGCCATTTGTGTTTGATGTTATCCCTGATTCCGATTAGTGAGATGAACAACGTGTGTGTCTTTGTGTCCATGTGTCTCTCACTCTTTGTGGTCCCTCATCACTCAGGGTGAAGATGGTCAGTCAGGCTATCCAGGCCCACAGGGACCTCCGGGGTCAAAGGTTAGCAATTCATTTGAATCATACTGATATTAACTGGTTAATCCTCCTTGAAAGTATCGACCTGAAGAGATTCCTGATGAAGAATTACAAATCCTTTCCACTCTAACACCCTGGACCCTGGAAGCTACTTCCATCTTGTGCTTCTCCCACTGTTCCTGATTTTCCTCATAGACTTGTTCTCATTCCCCCCATTCTGTCTCTTGTAATCATCTCATGTCTTTCTCTTTTCTTTATTTTGCACAAAAAAGGCATGACATAATATCATAAATAATGCACTACGAAGCTGCATCATTTTTCCTCTCTGAGTCACCCTGTAAAGCCTAATTCATTTGGAAGTAGTAGCGGTCTGGTTGAATTTGGTGGAGTTTTTTTTGGATGTCATGCGTCATTACAGACTGACATCCCAGTCTTAGATTCAAAAGAAGATCTGATGTGATGGGCTACATACACAAACACTGGATTGATGGGCCACATACACAAAGATAATGTTCCATAACATAAACAGAACAAAGGAGGTTTGTTTACCTGTCCAGTTAGGAAAACCACTGCTATACTTTGGGCAAGACTCCTAATGCTTCATTCATATACCGTTGCAAATCAATGGATGGAGGACACCTCTAAACTCTATTTGGCCAGATTTTTAGCCATAAAACCAATGTTTAGGTGCCTCCCTCTGTTTGGGTACATGCCACTATTTGGACAATTATTGTCCAATAATTGCTCATGCAGAGACAGAGAGAGAGTCAATCAATGATTTGATGTGTTCATAGTGTTTGTAGGTTGAAATCTAACATTTAGGTACTTTGCTCTTTGGTCAAAAATACTTTCACCGCTCTCATTTAAAAAAAACTATTGATACCCTTGTCTTTCTGACCCATGTGTTTACATTAACCCATGCCAGTAACCACCTAGCAACACATTAGCAACCATAATAACCACCTAGCAACACATTAGGAACCACCTAGAACATCAGAGCCACCACTTCAGTTACCATAGCAACTGGCTAGCTATACCTTTGCAACCACCTGCAGTGTCATAGTAACCACCTAGCAACATATAGCAACGGCCTAGTAACAATCACACTCTGCATTTTCTTGTGATCAGGTTTTATTTGAGAGAGCACAGCACTGTAAACAAAAATGTACTCCCTCCATTGTCTTGCAGTTACATATTTCTACCAGAGAGGACTCCAAATGTACATCATTTACATCATCCACTAGGTCTCTCAACAAGCAATCTTATTAATAAATGGAGAATGGTCTCACAGAGAGCACGAGTGCTTAATTCATTGCATATGATGGATACCAACCTCAATATCTCTGTGTTTTCCAGGGAGAACGGGGTGAAACAGGATCCACAGGAGAAAGAGGCATGGATGGATTTCCTGGCCTAAAGGTAAACCTGGAGGAAATATTCCCAGGCCTTGACATTTTATTATAAATTTGTAATACACAGATTGCATAAAATGAACCTGATATTTCTGTGTTTGATTATGTTTATTTGATTGTGGTTCTGTTTTGGTCAAGGGGGATAAAGGGGATGTTGGAGAAAGAGGACTTCAGGGAGAAATGGTGAGTGAAGTGATTAGGCTTAATTAAATTTTAATAAATGAAAGCTGAGATTCTGCATAATGCAATATTTTATATGTAAACAAAGTAGTTCAGAGAGGTTTGATGTGAGATGTTATTTTCTGGAGAGTTCAGGAGTGATGGGAATCAGATGTCCAAATCACTTAATGCTTCCAAAAGCTCCCTCACAGAAACGTATTGCATGAAATGGTTAGGAATACACTGCCTGGTGCCTGAAACACTGTATTGGGATAGTGGAGAAGGATTTGGCCTAAACTGGATTTCTAAGAATCATTTAATGGTGGAGATGTACATGCAAGACCTACTAATACAGCTTTTCTAAGGAAAATGAATTTGATTATATTTAATACTAACATACACATAAAATCCTGTATTTTCACTGATTATTTTGGACTGCAATAATACATTTGCATTGTCCACATCATGACACTTCAGGAGAATCTATAACTGAGCTTCAAATGCTCTGTTTTCTCTTACCAGTATGCTTATCTACAGTTAATTATTTCACATCAAATAAATCTGATCAAATGTGCTATACAGAAATGTAGGCAACTGAGAGAAATGAAAGAATTCCCATTCAAAATGCAAATCTAAGATTACTTTAGATGTTTTCTCTTGCTGTTTCTGATGTATTGATGTACTAAAATGTGCTTTATGTGATATCTTATTATCTCATAACTTATGACAGGGCCCTCCTGGGGACAAAGGAACATCCAGTGATGTAATGGTCTTCAACGACAAACTTCTAGATGCTTTTCAGGTCAGAGATGAATATAACAAATTTAAATAAAAACTTTTACAGCTTAAAAAGTTATATTTAAAAGGCAGATGACATGCTGTCCTTTAGATAAATGTAACTTACAATGGAGATGCATTGCTTTTCCCCTGCAGGCGATTCGCACCATCAGCGTTTCGGTAAACATGAAGAATGCATGGGGTGCTAGTTTTGATTATCATATGTTTAACAAACAGAAATTATATTCTGAGGGGTGTGTTTTTGTGTGCATGTGGAGATTCAATCAAATTAACATTTACAGGCAACAGGTAACCAATACAAACATGGCAATACCAATACCATATATTGACAACACGTTTGATCATTTTAGAATATTGCACAATATTGCAAGTGAGTGTAAATGATGCATGTGTGGCCTGATGGATAGAAAAAAAGATTTTACTCTTCTTTTTGTCTGGACATTCTGTAAACTGTAGCATTTGTTTCCATAAAATAATAAAATCTAATGCATTTTAGTCTATCTTATACACTCAACAAAAATATAAACGCAACACCTTTGTTTCTGCTCCGATTTTTCATGAGATGGACTTAAAGATCT